>WEKW01021910.1:2078-142638 GCA_013389905.1 Sula dactylatra | reverse complement strand
TATTTATGTATTTGTACAACATCTGCAGCTACTTTACATGTTTTTAAGCTAGCGTGGAGGTGTATAACTAGCCTTGTAGCAAAAGATGCAAGATTCCAGTTTGAGCAAGGACAAACTGGACAAGCAAGGTATCACTCCGGATTCTTACAAAACTCTAACTCCGTGTTTCATTATGCACATCAATGACACTGAGCACATGAATATATTGGTATTGTTATTTCTATTGTATTTCTTAGATATTCGGTCTTTCATCCCTTTTGTAAGTCTTAGTTTGAAAGACGTATCTGGATCATGAAGGATAGCTTCATAGCCAGGTAGTCAGTAGAGCATAAAGCCTGGAAACATCTGTGATCAGTAATATTAGTGCTCGTAAATTTTGCACTACATCTTGAATACCCATTGCAAAATTATTATAGGAATATTGCAGTTTTTATCTTGTTTTTAAGAAAAGATTCTATCCTTCAATCCTTCATATATAAATACTTATATTTCTTTAAAGTAACATTCCCAAGTATACAAATCAGAAAACAAACCAATATTTTTAAATCTCAGTTTTTAAAGCTAGATTATTTGTTTCATAAGTGGGGGAGGGAGCATGTCAGAAGCCATAGTCTGTGCAATGAGGGGTGCAGTTTCACCTAAAGCCCAAGGAAGAGTTTTGTATAACACCGGATCAGCTCCCACTGGCTGCAGTACGTTTGGTTTCCACTAAAGATGCACTAAGATTTTGGTACGTATAGTAGTAGTGTATAGAATGTGGGCTGTTGTGGGAGAAAGCAAAGAGTAGAGCAGACTTTGGGACTAACACTATGTAAGCTTCACCAGCAAAACGTACGTGGGCACTCTAGAAGACCTTGAAAGACTATGGGATGTGCGCTTTATTGCTGACACCTGCTCTCACTAGCCCTCTTTCCTGAACCTGAATAAACTGAAAGAGGCAGCAATATGGGATAAGAGTGTTCCAACAGGAGACTATTCCTCTCAGTCGTGGGGTATTTGTTAGAAGAAGGGGTGGGTGGAAGGGAAGATGGAGAGGTAGATTAGGAAGAACCGTATTGCAAGAAACAAGTTCAGGTTGAGCCTTTTCGCTTAACCAGTCCTAGGTATCTCAAATATGCCCTGGGAAAAGGAGAAAATTGGAGAAAATAACTGGGTTTGGCCCTCTACCAAGATTATTTTTTATCCCTGAATTGTTACTGTGGGGTTTTTCCTCCTCCAGCTCTTTATTATCTTCTTTACTAAAATATTTGAGTTGTTCTTTAGAAACAGGATAATTGATTAGGAAGAGGCAGGAGGGAGAGGCTGCAGTCCCAGCACACAGTCATAGCTGATCATTACGCTGTTAACAAGAGTACTGAAAGCAATTTTTGTCTTTCACAGAGGCTTACCGAGTACCTTCTCCTAAATGAGTGCAAAACTACGAAATGAAATTTGTCACTGATTAATACTTCCACCTATAAACATTAGTACATTCCTTTGAAAATTTACACTTGGGTATTTCCGTTAGTTTCCTTTAGTTTATCTCAGTAATATTTAACATTCAGAAGAAATCAGATGTGTTTTAGTTGAGCAATAAGCTAAGCTATCATCATTTTATCCTCAAAATTATTATAGGCAGGAAGCAATTTAAAACACTTTCAACTATTGAAAAAGCACAACAGAGTTGTTAGAAATGCTCTGAGCAATTAAATGTAAAGTTCTAGGGAGGTGATTAAAAGAACAATTTGTCATTTGAAATGGATATGGCTAATGGGTATGTATTTAAATACTGCTTCCTAAAGCAGTTTCTTACTTTTCTGCATACTTCCAGAGTACGAACAATTTGATCGGAGCCAGTACAGTTTGAATGACACAGCTAGTCTGAAACAATTAGTTCAGAAATGTGATAAAGAGAAACTAATCAATCATCCTGCACGGCTACAGGGGAAACGAAATTGGGTTTTTTATTCAGCACTGGAACTGAAATGTAGAAAAGCATTTTGTTAGGCTTTCCCATTAGCATCTGGATTTCCTTGGGAGCACCAAGGAACATTTAACCTGCCAGTTAAGGAGCACTTTCAGATTACAAGGTCACATTTGGTTTGAAACTTAACACTAGCTAATGATCAAACCCCACATGCGACAGGAGAGACGGAGGGGTAGGACAAGACAGCAGGCAAGGCCATATTGCTGAGCTGCTGTTCCAGTGGATGTGCTGCTTGGAATGTACTTACTGTGGGTTCTTCTGTGGTATTAGTAAAGAAATAACGCTGCCAGTCTTGAACATCTGTGTTCCCAAGGATGAGCTTAGAAATGTTTGCATTTCAGTTCCAATGGTGTGCTTTGCTTTTGACGCTGCTTTGAAAGACTTGGGAAAAACTCCAAAAATTGTTGAGTATAGAGACAAACAGACCTTCAGTGGGCTATTTTACATCACTGGAGCTTTGTCACCTGTGGCAGCCGTGCAAAGGGAACAGACTAGTGTGTGTTAAATTGCTGCTTGGCCAGTCTATGGCTGTGGTGTACGTGGGAGGGCAGTAGAGAAAAATACAATTTATGCTGCAACTATATTTAAAGAATTGCATTCTCTTTTACACCACGCTAGCTCATTTCAAAATCAGAAAACGAGTGGACTCTTACCATATTCCATTTAAAAATGAAAATTAGGTGTTAGCCTGAAGTAGGAGCCTTGCAATTTCAGCTAAAACATTTAAATATTCTCATTAAATGTGTAGATTGAAATTGCAAGATATTACATAGGTCTCTCACACTGCTCTCGTTGTTTTGGGTTATTCCATACACAGAAGTTGCATGCCTAATTACCTGCACAGCATGCTGAAAATTGATCTTTTATATTTGATCTACAAAATAATTCACCTTTTATGCCAAAACAATTAATGGTATACATTAGTTGCAAATCAGAGTGTTTCCTTATACTCTGGAACAAAATGAGTTTCTGGGGATACATTCTTCACTTCTTGTAGCTGGACTCAGATTCCCATCATGCAGTTCACATTTTGTATAAATGAAAATATCTTCAGCCAAAAGGAAAGAATTATTCTGAAGAGTTCGGTGGGGAATATCACAAGCATTTATAAAGCTCCAAACTTCTTTCCCCGAGTTGGGAAAATGTTACAACTACTTTAACCAGATGCTCATTGTCTCACCTTATTCCTGGTGGTCACAATTCAAGCCCTATTATAGAGGTTTGTTTTGTAACTGTCATTGTTTTTATACAGAAAACACAAACAAAAAGTCAACTACCACCATACAGTTAACAGACTGTACTGTGAAGTGACTGCAGCTATTGTAAACAGCTACAGACTTTTGCATTATTAGGGGTATAACTGCTTGCATTCAAATAGTTCAGGATCCTTCTTGAAAATACACAGTCTGAGTTTTGTTTTGTTTTTCCCAGCTGAATATCCTTAGGACAGTTTTTCAGTTTCTGAACATTCAGTGTGCTCAAGAATATACCCTGAAATATGTACAATTTATTTCCGATAAAATTCTAAAGAGTTTTTTCATTGTCAAAATGATACCACTTTTGACAGTGGCACCTAAAGACGTTATAGTGTCCAGTTTATGTATATGTTAGGGGATCCCCTGTTGGAGTACATAAACACCTTGTCTTACGCCTACAGTGCATAAGATTTTTATTTGTAAAACAACCTTCAGTGTTTGCCAAAAAAAATGAGAAATCTGCAATTTATTTTATGGCAGAGATGAAGTATTACCTCTTGTGGGTTTTTTTGGCTAAAGCCCAGGCACCAAGAATAGCCTTGCAGCTGGTTGTGCTAGCTTCCTGAAGGAAGGACAGACTACTCGAGGCGGTGAACTAAGTGGAAAAATGTAGCTAGGGTTTGCCCAAGTAAGAAAAGTAAAGTAGTTAATGAGAAGTTAGAAGGTAGTGCATGTAAGATGAAATGCATTATAGTCCCTGGGGGCACTTGCAACCACAAGTACAGTGACCTAAACCCAGAGCAGTGTAATCCTCTAAGGATTAAGCTGCAGTGAATTAAGGATGGTTTACGTCTAGGTTAAGAGCATCCTCTGGGAGTTTAATGCACTCTACCTCATGCAGATTGATTTCCTACTTCTAAATAATGTGTTTGCGCTTTCCCAGGGGTTCCCATGCGGACAGCAGTACAGAGCTGTCCTCAGCAGCGCTGACAAATTGACATTTCTCTGTGTGATTGCCTCACGAAACTACGCAACTGCTCCGGGTCTGTGCCGTGAGACCTTACTCCTTCCTGAGTGATGCTTTTTCTCCTTTTCCTGTCATTTCTTCACAGTTTGAGCTGAAACTGGGCCAAGTGATGAACTAATTGGTTTCTTCCTTAATTACGGAATCTGTCATTATCCTCTCAAAATCAGTGTTACTTTTCCATTACTTTTACTCTTAACGCCAAGGTAGATAATTCAAAATAGCTGGTTGTTACATATTTCCATGTCTTTAATTGCAGTTTCTGTCACTGCTAAATTTTGTCTGATTACTTTTTTCAAACAGGTTTTTAAAAGCCATATACCATCCTGCGGGTTAGGCAGAGTGCCAGCTGAAGACAGAAGATACCAGGATATTTCAGTTTCCCCTTGTATCTCTATTTATTTAGTATTCTCTTACAGAATATTGCAAAACCTGAATTGGAGAACTGTATGAAATAATACAGATTTGGGTATCAATGATTGATGTGAAACTTCCTTTCTTTAAAAAAATAAAGCTTAAAAGCTTTAACTATTGTTCAGTCAGCTTGATGCCCTCAAAATCAAGTATTTTCATTTCTTTTCAGGTTTATTTATGGCAACATCAGCTTCACTAATTGAAATCCAATCAGTTTTGAATATAAGTTTAAACCTGTTTCAGAACAATATTGTTCACATCATTTACTTTCGGCTATTAAAAAAATCTCATTTAGGTGCAAATTATGGGGCTAGCAGATACATATTAAGCAGGTGTATAGGAGTGATGGTTCAGAACAAAAAGAGCAAGAGATGACCTTCAGCATTTGTGCATTTAGTGCATAAAATAAACTATGAATTGTCTTTCTCCTTTCCATCATAGGTCTATATGCCTTCCTCACCACCCCCAAACTTTTGCTTTGGATTTCCACATCTACTGTTGTCTTTTAAATTCTGTTTAGAAGAAATAAAATTACTCCGGTTCCATTCAGTGGTCTCCCACTGATGTGTTGCAGCTTCTTATAGAGGAAATATGTAATATAATTAAAAGCAATTTTTTCAAAAGCATGTACACAAGCTTAAGGCTTAATTTTGAACCCAGGTAAAAACTACTAAATGTGTAGGGCTTACCCTTTATGTTCCTTTCGCAGCATTCATTTCTTTTTTTTCTTACATATGAGGTAAAGATATGTTGGGTTTTGGGTTGGTTTTTTTTTAAGGCTCAGAGATGGTAGGAAATGACCGTGCCAGACTTCAACAATTACATCAGCATGGCCATTGAATTTTGTAAAAAATTTAAGTTGAAAAATAACAGGCAATTTTATAAGCAATTTTTAATTGAACACTTAGGTGCACAAAGCGCCTAGAACAGTATGAGCATGCTGAGTGTGGTGTGGCTTGTAGACTGCACAGTAAATGATAACCAAATAATGCAAAATAAAGAGAAGAAGCCAACCAAGATGTAGTAAACAAATAAAAATTGAGTAATAACTGTAATTTCCAATACCTTATCCATCTCTGGTCACCAAATAAGGAAAAATGCATTGGAAAGCAAAGGCTCAGATCTCTGAGGAAGCCCAGGAGAGACATATTACTTCTATTTATAATAGAAAATCAACTGAAAACTTGTAATTGACAGAAAGGGAGTGAGTTTATGTCCCTTGAGGTGCCTTAGGATCAGCAACAGGCAAATGGTATAAACATAATAAATCACAGAACAAGTTGTTTAATATGAATTTTTTTTAAAATACGAGTAAAATTTTTAAAGTATAATAAATATAAAATGAGATATTGGCCGTGGGGCACTGGTAAAGAAACACCCTGCTCCTTTTTTAGGAGAGTCGATGAAAATATATGTTGAATGGGAAATTAGGTTTCGAGGAGTGCTTATTCATAGGCTGTTGAAGGATCCAATTAAACTGGAATACACTTTGCATGGCTTTCATAATCATAATGACTGATTTCAATGAGTTTACTCTTGACTTAACCCAATATAATAGGAATGAAATCAAGCTGCTTATTTTCCTGCTGTGTATCCAGATCTGTCCGTCCCCTTTGAACATTTTGAATAATGTCTTTTTTCTTTTTCTTTTTCTTTTCTTTTTTTTTAAATAAAATAATATTTTGGACTAAGGAAAACAAGTAGCTCAATAAATACCAGAAACAACAAAGCCTGGCTTCTTATACTTTTGTGTCTTGTAGATGTCTGAGTTTGATGTAGAGCTGAAAACGTAATTTATTTTTTTTTCTTACAGTTCTTGAATTGATACCTAATTCGGTCTACAGCCTCTCCCTCAGCCTTGTGATCACTCTCTTCATCCAGCTGCTCTGTAGAAATGGAATAATGCTTTATTTTCTGAACTTTCCCATTTAGCAAGACCATACAATCTTTGCTCTCAAACGGGTCCTAGTCCCCTTCAAACTCTTCAGGTCTACTCTTTTTTTTTTTTTCCTTTTTAAAAATTATTTTCATTTTATTTTTTTCTATTTGAAGTGGTTGATAGATATTGAATAGTGCCAGACCACAGCCAGAACGGTGCACAGATGCCGCCTCCCTGCTGCGCAGTGCTTACTCAGCAAGTCCTCTCACTTCAACAGCAAACCATTGACACCTGCATCTTGGTATTTGTATTGTAAGATGGGAAAAAGCTGTACAGAATACTTTTTTGTTGACTAGATGTTCTTTGGCTTCTATGTGAGACTCTTGTGGAACATCTCAAAAGTCTTTCTGAAGCTAGATCATAGGGTTTTACTTCCCACTGCACTCACTACCCTGTATTTTCTTGGCAAATCCTTGTTGGCCTTCCTTCTCATCAATTAATTACGTCTCTCGTGGTATGTAGGAAGGACCTTTTCGTAAAAGCCATTGTTTCACCTGAGGAGATAAGCTGCAAGTCCAGAAGCGTAGATGACTGTTTTCAACAATAAATATTTCTAACTATGACAAAAGTTGAGCTCTTGAGAAAAGTCCTGAGACTGTTAATTTTTCATACACGCTGCTCCTGTGAAATTATGTTAATGGAAGGAGTTCAAATATTGATAGAAAAAAATGAAATGCAATTGTGATAAGCTGTTTCATTTGATGCCCTTTTTGCATTAGCCAGTCCATAAATATTTTAATAATTTCACTTATTGACTGTTTTTTCATCTGCACAATCTTACCTTGTGTTAAATTGTTCTGTTGGCTTAGCGCTTTCCTGGGTGCATATTCACACTCAACTGTGAGGTTATGAAAATGCCTACTCTCCATTTCATGACTGCATCCAAATTTATGCACTTTCAAATTAAATCTGTACAAAAAGGGATGATCTCCATTTTGTAGGGGTGGTGCTAATGCTACAAGATATTTTAACATGAAGGCAGGTCAATCAAGCTATAATCGTTTCTAATTAGTGCTTGGAGAGGGAGTAATCTTTTTATAAACTTTCAGCTGAGCAGCACTTGGGTGAAAAACTATTTCTTGCCTGGAATACCATTAAAAAATTCATTTCCTTTGATTCTGTAGGATGTGAATGAGACAAGCACATGGCCTCACACAGGAAGGGGCTTTTGCCAATTAAAATTGGACACACAGAGCTCAGAGTCGTGTTCAGAAAAAAACAAATTCTAGTGCAGTTTTTGCCAAATCTCTTAGTTTATCTTTTGAACTGTGGTTTTCCTTTTAAATGTCCATAATGAATAGTAGTGAGGGCTACTTTGCTAGATCATACAGAGATTTTTTTAAGTGTAATTTTTATGGATTTTTTGTATGAAAAAACCAGTTTTGCTGTGTGGTAGGCCCTACTGGGAATTTATGCTTCTTTTGACATTCCTTTCACTTGCATACTCCTGTGTTGTTTCTATCTGCTAAGTATCTAGCTGAGTTGTTAAGTAGCAACTGAATGAATAATGTTTCCATTTTAGCAAAGTTTGGTCTCATTTTTGCTGTCTGCTCCTATTCCTGTGTGATTAAGTCTTAAAAAAAAAAAAAAATTTACCCATGTGTAAAACACTTTGAATTCCTTTCACCTTTTTTCTTCTGTATGGCTTTGTCTTTTTTTGATTTTGCTAGTTTCTGGTACTCTAAAATTTGTTTTTCTCAGTCATTGGCTCTCTGGTCCTGTTCGTTACATAATACGGTACTGTATATAACACAGTATTGTAAAATACAGTAATAAAATAAACTGGTCTTTGAAGAAAAAAATGTGGAAAAACCCTACCATACATCTTTACTTATTTTTTATTACCAACTAGAATTGTCATTTGCTTGGATCTTCAACGAATATCCATCATTTGTTCAAGAGGACAGTCGGCGGTTTGTGTCTCAAGAGACCGGTCACCTCTACATAGCCAAAGTTGAGCCGTCGGATGTAGGAAATTACACCTGCGTTGTAACCAGCACTGTGACCAACAGCCAAGTTCTTGGGTCACCAACTCCTCTAGTGCTGCGCACGGATGGTATGACCTCCCCTCTATACCGTGAACAGCAAACACATCTAGTAGTCAGTGAATGCTTTTGTCTTTTCAGTGTAACCTTCTATGCATTCTCAGAATATTGAATGCTTCATAAGAACATAAACTGTTTTGTGCTGCATGCTCCTTTTCCTCTCCAAAGTCTGACGGTGATTTCACTGCAGGTCTCTCTGCTTCTCTTTGTAAATGGAGTGTGAGAGAAATAAACTTGATTTTGAATTTAATGTGGTGTAATGCTAAAAAGAGAAAACAGGCTTTAAAAGTTAAAAATTATGTTTATCAATTGTCTCATATAGGTGTGATGGGAGAATATGAACCCAAAATAGAAGTTCAGTTTCCTGAGACACTTCCTGCAGCTAAAGGCTCAACTGTGAAGCTAGAATGCTTTGCACTAGGAAAGTAAGTTTTCAACTTCACCCATACTGAAAGTGAAGCACATTAGGATTCACCTGCATGAAAGGTGCGGAGTTCTGGCAGTTGTTTTGGCAGTGTTTTCTAAAGACCCTATTTGATCATCACAATTATTGCCTTGGAATAAGAGGGCAAAGAGTCTTGGAGTAATTTTTCATTTTGTTTAGAATTAAAATTTATATGTTGGCAACACAGGAATTTACATTTTCTTTCAAATTATCTTGAATAAGATTAGTGCAGTTTTGCATATATCCTTTGACCTGGCTCTGCTTTCTCTGTGTAGAAGGAAATGTTGAAGTCTCTGAGAACTTCATCTGAATTTTACTGTTAAATGTATTTGATGCTTTCACAATATTGTTCTTCCTTTAAAGCTGAAATAAAGATTAAAATGCATTCCTCTTCTGAGTGATATTTCACACACAATTGATATCTTTTCTGTTTCACAAATGATCTGAGAATGCACTTATGTTTCTGTAAATGTATTTACTTACCACTTTGCGGTTTATTTGCAGACAGCTTTGTCAGGTGTTCGTAATTTTAAGCCCCAGATTGATAACTTAATCACATGCTATTGCTTTGGTTCCCCAGAGAGGTGAGTTGAACGTTTTAAAATTGGAGAATGAATGGCTGTTGTAGGATGGGAATTTCAAGACTTGCCATGATTCTCCTTCCATGGAAGTCACTGGTAGATCTCACCCATCTTCAGGGGAGGCCAGGGCTGAGTTACAAGAAATTTTACAATCATTGGACATTCACACAGATGTTAATGAAAAATTTGGTACCACAAATTATAGCATATGAAGCAGAATGGTACATGCAAATCAGTTGCCATGTGTTATATACAGTACGAATACCACTTTTAACACAAGCTTTTAGTCACTTCTGAGTTTTATTGTATATTAGTTTAAGTTTCTGATTTTGACAATCAAGTACTTTAACCAAAGCTGCTTAAAATCCCTTTATTTTCCTTTTAGCCCTGTGCCTCAGATTAACTGGAGAAGAACTGATGGTCTGCCTTTTCCAAGTAAAATCAAGCTGAGGAAATCCAATGGCATGATTGAAATACCTAATTTCCAGCAGGAGGATGCAGGACTGTATGAATGTATTACTGAAAACTCAAGAGGAAAAAACATTGCAAGAGGACGTCTTACTTACTATGGTAGGAAACTAACTTTCTCCTTCTCTCCCACCCTTCTTTCCACATGAAGTATAAACTACTCTAGGGTGCTTTTGGGTTTATAGCTTCTGCAATACCATCAAGCATTTGTGCTTAAAAATCCATCGCATCTTAACTACTCGCAGAGAATGAGAACAACTGTACCAGGTTTTTGCTTAACACTTGCAATAAATGTCCAGGCTCAAAAGGGTTGCTAAAAGTAGCATAGGAAGTGCTTGTGCTTAGTTTTCTATGATGGAAAGCCTTTTTTTTTAAACACTGCTTATTGGTCCATTGGTGAAACCTTAGATTTTCAGTCAATTGGATTTATTTGGGGGATAGTTTAGACCTCACATTTACAGGAAATACAAATTTTATCTTCCTTTAGGAAAAGATTACTGATGGATATTGTCAATCCTTTGCTTTCAGAGTGGCCAATTTTATTTTAAAATGAGTAAATAAATGAGAGAATATAATCCTGCATAGGAAATGAAATAATATGACATTTAATAGCTGGAAACAGACAGAGTCTCTTGTGCATTTAAGGCTATAGAGTGAAACGAATATTGGTAGAGCACATTGGTGGTGTTTTAAAGCTAGAATGATTTGCAACAAAGTGGTAATTGACAATTTTTGTTAAAGCCGGATCTCAGCAAATATAATTTTCTTTGGGTAAATGGCAATTTAAAGAGTGTTTCAGAGTGTGCTTTGGAATGCTCTTCTTTATGTAGGAATATTTGAGCAAAGATTTTTTTTTTAAAGTTGTGTAAAAAAGCATAAAGCATAGCTACGGTTCAACTTCGAGCAAATGTTCTTTCCATTTATTACTTCTGTACGGGAAGCTGCTGTTCGCTAGAACACAGAGTGTTGCAATGTAGGTTTTAGTCTATGAAGATTTTAATTTAAGGCACAAATTTTATAAGGAGGAAGGAAAAGAGATTTCTCCCCCCTCAACTTCCAAATTAACAGTTACACTGCATCAATGCCCCATCATTAGAAACGTTCAAGGTTAGGTTGGATAGGGGACTTTAAGCAACCTGAATTTGCCATTTACTAGTTGTAATTATGACTTCTTGAGAAATTCTATGAATAACATAGGGCAAAAGATCTAAGATGCTTCATCTGCCATTCCAAACTTAGCACTATGCATTTGATTTATAAAGCGGCTTTTATTCGCTACTTCAAAGTTTCAAACACGTTGTGGTTTGTACATCAGTTTGCCTCAGTGTTCCTACTCTAGTTTTAAATCAGGGCAGTTCTAAGACATGTCAGTGTAAACTACATACAAAATAGAGTATATTTGTTCGTTAGTCCTTGTAATATAATAACGACACTGGGAATATTGAGATATTTGACCTGCTTCCCAAGTTTTTGTTTTGCTCATTAAAGAACACAGAGCTGAAATAAAGGATGTTGCTAATCAATAAAAGCAAGGGAGTTGCAGTTTTGTGACAAGTAAATCAGTGTGAACATTTTCATTACAAACCCAGAAAGGGATTTGAACCCTCAAATAGAGTTCATGTTCCAGTATAAATGTCTGCCTATATTAGTTTCTTCCCAAATATGGATGTTTATCCTAAAAAGAATAATGAGACCTGTAATGGCATTAATGGCACTCCAACTGTTTTGTTTCATTTGTTCTGCTTAATGAAACCCATTCTGCAGAATTAAGTAAATTTAAGTAATCTTTCTTATTTTGTTACTTGCTTTCTTGTTGCAGATAGAATGCCAACAAGTCTGTGTTCAGGATAGGATCATTTTAACACTTTTTGATAATTTGAAGGATTTTAATTCTGTTTGTAGATTAATAATGTTCTATAACTGAAGATAATATGTTCTGATGGCTTGCCTCTGTCTGATACCAAAGCTCAGAAATCTGTCTGGTAAAGAAATCTAACCATATGCCACTCAGTCTTCCAATAGAAGATCAATATTTAAGGAAGTTGTTCTAAAAGCAGATGAGGATTTGAGGGAAATTAATGCAGTATACTGAAGGCTTAGAATGGAAAACATCCATCTGCCAGAAAGTACCAATGTTGGCAAAGATGACTCAAATCTATGTGGTAATGTTAGTGGATGCTGGCTGCTGTTAAAACAAGACGTGTCTGCTAATCGTATATAGAAAAATATACGCATTACAAATGGACAAATTCCTTTTTACATCAACAGTGAAAATATTTATTTTTCTCTCCTCAAAGGAACAAAGCATGTTTCCGTCTTACCCAAGAAAGAGTATAAGAATAATTCAGGTTAACATTTTCCAAGTTGTCTTAGTGAAATAATGTGAAAAATAAATCTCTTAGGGGAAAAAAAATAGACGAAAATTTTCCATTTCACTGCAAAATAGAAGATTTTCCTTTCTTTGCAGATTTTAAAGATTCTTTTCAAATGAAACATAAAACTAGTCATAAATCAAGGCTTGAAACATTTCATTGCTCTGCTATGAAGTGAAACACTCCTGTTCTCCTGATTTGTTTTATGAGCTGAAACTGTAAAATTTGAATTCTGAAAATTGGGTTTTTCAGTGCATAAATGGTTTGATTAAGAAAAAAAAATCAGTCATGTTGTCTGTGGTATCCCACCTCTTCTTCCAATAATGAATTATAGTCTTGAAACCACAAAGCACTTGAACATAGGCTCAGCTTTAATTGAATCCATAGTCATTTTCTCAAGAATTCTGTGCACATCTGTAACTCGCTTTATAAAAAATAAAATAGTCTGCTTTTTCTGATATCATTGTGAGTTTTAAATATAAGTTGAAGTTGATAATTAAAATAGATATTCTTAAACACATATTTCAGGTTCTTTCATAGCATTACTAACAGACTATTGATCTTCCCTTTTTCTCATGAAGGATTTTATCAAGAAAAGCTCAACATCAAACGTTCAGGTTTTTGTCCTTTATACAGTTGCAACATTTGTTTAATGCCAGTTTTCTCCTCAGGGGAGCTCAGAAAGTGCTAAAAATAGGACAAGATTATCTAACTTTGCTTTAATATAAAACCTGAATATATAAATAATTTGCTTTCACTTTATTAGTATATTCGTTTGTCATTGCTATTAGCCCTTTCCATAAAGAGATAATAGAAGAAGAAAGAATCCATGGAGACGTTTCATGGCGTGGAAGAATGAGAAGAGATGAAACAATTACATGTTTGTATTTTAAGATGCAGTTAAACATGTAACATGGTAGAGATACGTAAAGCAGTTAATTTAAAGTATAATGGAAGAAAATATATTCTTAATTAGCACATGCTGATTTAATGGAACTCATGCTTGACAGTACCAAGGTAAAATGTTTAACAGGGAGAAAAAATTTTGCTGCTGTTCTCCATTTGTTCTGTGTTGTCTGTGATAGCAAAGGTGAACCCCCCAGTAATACATAGAGTCTACCTATTAGTATATCAAAAAATACTTGTATGTTTTGTTAATTACTTTGGTGATGATCTACCACCAAAATTATATTGAAACTACATTATTCACGTATGTGGAAGAGCCTCACTGTTTGTCTGATAGCCTGACTCTATCTTGTTCACGGAGTTGTCTTCAAAACATTGACTAAAAAACTATAAATGACTAAATAATATCAAGGAGTCGCTGAGTTTAGTTGTCAATGCTGTCTAATAGTTTAATTGCCTTGCTACAGAGACAAATTGTTCATCTTTTGTACGTACTAAAACTTTCCCCAGTGATGTAGCAATTACCTGTTGCTTGAGAGCATTTTTGCTTTTGAATGGAAGTCAAGTGATGGACGTCTCTAGGGATGTGTTAGATGCTTCTCTAGACCCCATTGTTTTATCAGAAAAAAGTTACTCATGCTTAAAGTCACTTGGAGTTTTGTGATAAAATAAGGTTCATCACTGCTGTAGGCATCAGTAGGAGTGTCATAGCCTGACTTTCAGATATACTACCTAGAAGAATGAAGGTTCCATTTTCTGGTTGTTTTTTTCCCCAGTATGCTTCATATTTGCTTTCTCTTGAACTGTGAAAAGTTCCTTTTAACTCTGATTTATTGCCCAACAGCTGAGCTATCCAAAGGTATTTTCAAATGAGATTTCCAGCCCAGCTTTCAGACTGCAAATTTCAAAGGAAAGATATGTGTATAAGCAGACTGTATCTTTCGTGTAATCCCAGTTAGGGACTGTTATGGAAGAGCTTCCTATAGTCTTCTGCCTCCAGGCAGAGTCCTGGCAGGCCTCAGTACTCTCTGGGAGAGCTCAGTGTCTAGACCAAAGTCAATGGGCTTGAAGCTCTACCTTTCCTTCGTGCTATTCCTACGGCTTACGGAATTAGGAGATTTTTTTATTGGAGTCTCCTGCTCTGAAGGAAATCAGATATAAAAATTCCTGTTGACATGCATCGTGCGTGGTACCCCACAAATTACTTACAAATTGGATCTCGGCACAGCTTCTGAAAAGCGTCAACTTACTCGGCCTTTGCATCTGAGAGCTTCGTGGCAGTCACTCATTGCAGTTGGTCTTCATTCTCATCAAACCCCAGAACAGTCATCACAAAGGGTTTCTAAAAAAATGGTTCTTGCTTTCCTTGTGGCCTACAGGGATGCCCTAGAGTGTAATGAAGCAACACTTGTTTTCTTCAGGAACACCTGCCTGGACTAGTTAGCTGGAAGAAAAGGGGGATTGTAGCCACTAAAAAAAGGATGATCACTGGGATAAATTTTATGAAGTTACACACTTGTATCACTTCTTGCCTGTGGGACCATGAGTATCGCAAGGAATATTTTAGGCAAAAACAACGGAAGCAAAATAAATTCTGGTGCTTTTCCAAGTGACTGACCACGAGGCTGATGGCTAACCTTCTTTAGAAAATCAGTTACCTACAAGTATTACATCCTAAGGGAACTTCATATGAATCTTTCATGAAGATTGCACAGCAGGTTCCTAAGAATTCTTAATATTACCACACAAAACGGATTCCTGTCACAGTCTCAAACCCTGCACTACAAACTCCATTGCAATTAACTTCCAACCTCTCAACTTAGAGGACATGGTCTTTTTTTCACCTCAATGAAAATATGTTGCCTGCTTGCCTATTTCTTGCTTAAGGAGGAAGAAGTGGTGTCTCCTCAGGAAGATCTAAGCTATACACCAAGCCAATGCAGTAGCTCCATGAGAGAAACAAGGCTTTGTTACTAAGTGATTAGTTTTCTTTCAGGAGCACAGATGGGGCAGTGGTGGTGGAACCAGATACCCTAAGCAGGTAAAATTTCCCTAACAGTGACTAGACCTCAAGAGGAATAAAGCTGTTGTGCTGGTTTTGTCTGGAACAGTTAATTTTCTTCGCAGTAGCAAGTAGGGGCTGTGTTTTGGATTTGTGCTGAAAACAGCATTGATAACCCAGGGACGTTTTAGTCCCTGCTGAGCAGGGCTTACACGGAGTCAAGGCCTTTTCTGCCCCTCACCCCACCAGCGAGGGGCTGGGGGGGGCACAAGGGGTTGGGAGGGGACACGGCCGGGACAGCTGACCCCAACCGACCCAAGGGATGTCCCACACCACATGGCTCATGCTCAGCACATAGAGCTGGGGGGAGAAGGAGGAAGGGGGGGACTTTTGCAGTGATGGCGTTTGTCTTCCCAAGTCACCGTTACGTGTGATGGAGCCCNGGGGGGGGGGGGGGGGTAGCGAGCAACTGTGTGGAGCCGAGTTGCCAGCTGGGGTTAAACTGCGACAGCTGTATATTCGGAATCATTTAGGTACAGTCGGGCAGAGCTCAATAAAAAGGGCAGTGTTGGGCTTGGAGACTCATGCTTATCTTTTGAGAGGGTATGTAGATCTGCTGATACATGACCTTCTGTCTGTACTTTTCTCAGCTGCTGCAATGTGAGCATCTTTACCTTGGCCAAAATTCAGAGTAATCAGTGGAATATTCCCAGCTGGAATTGCCCCTGTTTAGCTGCCTTTTCAATTTTGAACTGGTTAGTTGAATTGCTCTTTTTCAAAGTTTCTAATACTTTTACAGCCTTTTTTAAAGACTTTGAGATGTGGCAGATTGAAAAGGGTATTTTTCTTTCTGCTGAATTCCTTCATCAGTAATTTGAAGAGAAAAAGAGCCTTCCTCAAGAAAATCACTAAAGTCTACATCAACACTCTCTTGCGAATGAAAAAGCACCATAAATTTCTCACATTGTGGCTTAGGAAGCTCTGTTCTGCTCATTTCTGTTTCGAGTGGTTGTCTTGCTCCCACGCTTTCCAAAACAACCCAGTTTATCATATGTACTGTGGAGATTTGGGAAACCCTCCGATGGAGACTGTCTGACATGAAGAGTTCTAAAATGAAGATTTACGGTGTAGACAATGTTTTTCCTACTAATGGAATTGAATCGAAGATCTCGAACTTGAAAATAAACTATATTTAACCTACTTTCAAGTGGGGATATGCAGCAGATATTGCACATACATGGATCTATCAATAATTCAAGCACTGTTGCTAGTTGCATAAATATTTAGGTATGCAAAGTGCAGGAAGCATGCTGACATGGAGTCCTGAGCTTTCATCCCCTTGACACATGTGGGGCAAATACACCAAATGACAATGTAAGGAAAAGCAATGGCTCTTTCTTGAACTCTAGTGTTGTAACATTAACTCTCAAGATTTAACCAAAATTAATATCAGTAAGACAGTACATTTGTCTGACACAAAGATCAAGTTATCCTGTCTTTTAGAGCTGGCCTTGATAAAGAGAGTGTAAAAAATGTATCATCCCCAAATCAGTGCAAAGGCATCAATCCTCATGGGGTATAAGGGACATGCAAAACAAATAACAGAAGATTTCACTGTCAGCAAATACCGGTTGAATTCCTAAACCTCTGAAGTTAATATCTCAGTGAATACATTTTAGTAAGTTCGTCTGTGAGAAGTTGTATGCATAAATCATAAATAGTATTAATCCTTGTTATCATAAAAGTATGGTACTTACATGATCATGTTGAGATCTTATCGCTGTACTGTAGAATATATGATGGAGAGAAAATTCGTATGCTAGAAAAGAACAAATCTTTTTTAATGAAATGAATACCAACCCTCATCCAAACGTTGGTCTGCTGGTCTTGTGCCTATGGCAATGGAACAGGTTCAGCTCTCAGCTGTGCCGCAGACTTCCCTTGTGGCCATAGGCGAGTCATTAATTTCCCTGCTCTGAATTAATTGCTGGTGTAGTAGGAAGTTCAACAGGAATTAATCTGACCTTCTGTGCTCCCAAAACTCATCTATTAAATAATAATATTTTCCTGTATCACTAGGGGCTTTTTTTTTTCCTAGTTGTTTCAATATAAGAGTTTTGTGAGATTTTTCTAAATTACTAATTATGGAAAATCTTTAAGGTAATCAAATTGACTCTGGAAAATTCTTTTGCCCTTAGCTATATATTTGCAACCAAGTTTCATCCTACCTTTTATCTGTTTTCTCTATATGCAATGTCCAGAATTTATCTTTTCCTGGAGAAATAGCATATATTGCGATTATAATCTTTCTAGTAAATTCAAAGAAAATTCACACGAATTAGCTATAAAAGTGTTGTGCTGTGTGTGAAATAGCACTAAAGGAATAAACTACTGTTGTCTTTCATGCAGTGATGTTTATTTGCCAAGTGAGGGTTTGGTTTTTGGGTTTTTTTACACTATGAAAGCTGCAACAGATGATTTAAACTCTATCTCTACATATTTAATTGTATTTTAGGTAATTCTGAAGGATTTATGGCATTAATACATCAAAATTTTGTTTAAAATTAGTTATTTTTATGGACTGACTTAAGGCCATATTCTGGTTTGCATCATCCAAGTACTGTGCTTAGACTGATGTTTTCAAAAACAGTTTCATATATTCATGTATTCATCCAGTTGGGTACTGGCTAGCATTAGAAAACAATTGAAATGGTATTTAGAACTAAGGCTGACATGTCATTGTATTTCCTTTAGGATTTAAAGGATTCTCATCAGTATCAATTTGATGATTTAGCTACATCAATTACTTAATTCCAGTATCACCACTAATTTCTTTATCTTGCATTTAGCTCAATTTCAAAGTTGTGTTGTTTAATCATTAGTGATTTTAATATTGGTTTCACTAGTTCAGCTTTAGTGATCTGTAATCTCAGTTTTCTTTTGGTTTACTGTTTGTGATAAAAACATATAAAAGGGACAGTGAGTAATTTGTTTCATTAGGTGACTTGAAGCAGAACGAGTGAGAACCTCTGTTGGTACGAACCAGTCTACACAGAAAACTGATGAGTGCCGTGCAAATTAACCTTTTGATTCTAATACGGAACAATAACTTGTTGGGGTCTTTGTTGTTGATGTGTATTTCATCTGCAGCAAAACCTCACTGGATTCAGACGATAAAAGATACTGAGGTTGCTGTAGAGGACACTTTATACTGGGATTGCAGAGCAAGTGGGAAGCCCAAACCATCGTATAGATGGCTGATGAATGGAGAGCAACTGTCAACAGAGGTAACCTTCTGTTTTGAAAATGTGATACTATGTAAAATTAACAATACTTCATGTAAGTATGAGAATTCACAACAGTCCGTTAGACTGAGAAGTCCAAGAGAAATATTTGGTATGGTTTTTGTATGTTTGTCAAAAGCATCCAGATGGAAACAAAAGCTGTGATACCAGAAACATGAAGACAAATTATGTTGTACAAAAATATCCCAGCTAAAAGCAGATTTGAAAGCAATGATAGAACCATAGAAATAAGTATGTAAGGAAAGATTGGAGAAAGAAGTTGAATTAAATTTATACATTAAGAACCATAAACGAGGGATAGAGAACTTAAATGATTTTGTTATACTTACTATTGGCATTTCATTAAAGGTAATAAGAAAATATATTCAAACTTCTTGATGAAAAAAGACAAAAATCCTAAAAATTCATAGGGTTACCATTACTTGATGCAAAGAATGAAATATAAATAGCAATGTAGCATAGGTATTTGCTTTAATACAATTGTTGAAGTAAATTAATTGAAAGTAATGCATTTGGTGATGGGGAAAAGAGGTTTTGCTTAGAAGGTGAGATGCTTGGTCTCCCAGATCAGAAACGCAGAAAAGCATATGATACCCATAGTGATTTTAAATCTCACTGCTTCATTGAGAAAACTGCCCAGTACAGGTTATCAGGAATGTAAACTAGGGGCACCAGCCCATCGCAGGAAGGCATTTTGCCCATGGCCAATGTGTTGTGCTCAACGTTGGCACGCACAGTTGAAGTAGAAAGAGCAACTGCTCAAGTGAATTCAGTGGATGGCTATGAAAAATGATATAAGCACTGAAAAACATTTCAGTGTCCATTCAGAGTGTTATAGTTACATGCTCACTAAAAGGAATGGTAGTGTTTTGTGGACAGGTTAAATGAGGGAGTACAAAATCTCATCTCAGTGATTTAAGAGCATTGTTACCGTATCACACAGAGTTACTGAGGTAATGTGCTTTTTTACCTTGGTAAGTACAAAAATATCTTCTCTCATTCAGTGTTCCCATTTCTCCACTTTTGAGTATTGGTGCCCAGCCTTTTGACATGGTGTCAGGGCATAAGTGTGACTTACTGTGGAAATACCTAAGGACTGTAAACTATAGGACTAACTCTTTGAAAGCCGGTGCTGAGGAGACATCGGAAGAGGAGTTCTCTGTGTATAGTGACCAGTTGTCTTCAGCTCCTTGACTGCAATAATCCTTCTTCATGCTGGGTCTCCTCCACAAAAATCTGCTGGGGGTGTTCAGCTTAGCTCCCCTTCTCCATAAACAAATCTTTTGTAAGGAGGAGTAAGCAGAACAGCTTGTGATGCTACAGAGAGGATCAAGACATGGAGACTCAGGCTTGTTCCTCTTTGGAATTGTTTTGTACTTTGTCTAACTGGCTGAGCACCTTGAAATAAACTGGGAGGGGACCTGTCAAGGAAGGAGCTGAACTGAGCTGTCCTGGCTGCCCATAGATAGCTGGAGTCACCCTGCAGTGGGGCCAACTGTAAGTACCTGCTCTTAAGAAAAGGCAGAGAGTAAGTGACTACCGTAGCGTTAGGCCTGGCAAGCCATGTCCAGATCCAAAAAAAACCCTCAGAAAATGTTTCTGAGCAAATAGTTTGTTCTTTTGTCTGTTACTATTTGTCTGGTTTTCCCTAAAGGAGAAGCTCCTTTGGTTTTGTCTTTGTCACTGGTTCCTTTTCTCACCAGCTCCTACCACCCTGTCCTCAAATTAGTCACTTCTTACCACAATTCGTATAGCTTTCCAAGAATAAGCAAGGTGAGATCTCTGTACTTCAGTAGCTTTGTTGGCTCTAAGGCGCTTAAATATGTGCCTTCCATTTAATGGCTGTTGGAATTTTTTCTGCATAGCATTACAGAGAGCTCATTAGCAAATGGCATGTGTGAAATCTCTAAATAGTACGAAATGCCAGTGCCATCTGTATAGTTTGGATACTCTGGTGTGTCGTGAGGAGCCTCGTATGATTTTGTCCGTGTTTCTGGGGAAATGGGAGGGTAATTGAGATTGTGAAGCCTCTGAAACTGAGCAAGTTTGAAGAATTGATTTCATACACTGTGTTGCCAAGTCTCCGTATTTGATCACTGTTGCCATACCATGATGCGGTCATGTCACTTATTTTAGAACTGTTCTCATGATTATGCCGTTACATTCACCCTATTTATTGTATTTATGCTGTCTTATTTATATTTCTTACTTATTTTAAATTTTCACAGGAAATATATCATCAATAAAGATATTTTTTGTTAATATTCAGGGAAGGATCCAAATTGAAAATGGTGCAATTACAATATCAAATCTAAATCTGACAGATTCTGGCAGATACCAATGCATAGCTGAAAATAAACATGGTATCATCTATTCGAGTGCAGAGCTCAGGGTTGTAGGTAAGATTTTCCTTTTTCACTAAAACGCAAACCTTATTCTCCCTCTCCCCACACCCTCCACCTGCCTCATATTCCACCTCATCATGATCTCAAATTTAATTCACTCAGATGCTATCACAGAAATAAACATTTTTGTCGACCTAATATCTTTATCTGTAGTGCCGAGGAGTTGACTCATCTGCTTCCAGAGGATTTGCAGTCCAATCATTCATTGTTTTAAAACAGAACACAGCTAAATTATTAATTAGGGGAAGAGCAGAGATGGGGGCTTGGACACAGGCCCAAAGATTAAAACTGCTCACGTGGTCTGGAGGCAGCACTGGCTCAGGACATCAGTCAGCTGCACTCACCTTCTGCACCGCGGCTCCAGTGCTCCCAGGGGAGCCATGTCATTTAAAAGCAATAGGCTGCTCTTGTGTGCAGCCTTTCTTGATCGAGCGGACAAGGGATTGTCATTCAGTCATTCAGTGTGTGCTTGAGTCTAAAATAGTGACAACCGTTTGTGTGAGGGAAACACTGAACTTGTAACTACCTTATGCACTCATATGCTTGTGCGATTTCTACCTCCAACATAGACTGATTTCAAAATTAAGCCTGTAAGAGCAGCCTATTTTGGGGACATGAGTTATTTCCTTTCTGTTGTTAAGATTGCAGTCAGTCTGCAGACTGCTCCCTCAGCCTCAGTCTCCTAAAATACTGAATTTCCTTTCGAAGTTCATTGTTAGTATAGGTAGAAGCCATGTGCGTTTTCTTTACTGTTAGTTAATGCAGACTATACCCATTCAGAATAAGCTGTGCTGTAATGTTGTCATCAAACATATCTGCTCCGACATGCATTCTCACATGAAACTCAAAGTCAACCAGTTCCTTGAGTTTTAATGAGACCGCTGGTGTTGACTGCCCTCCCTGCACTTAAGACAAGTCATGTACACTCACATTCAGCAAAGCATGGAGTTAGGCATGTGCTTAACACTCGTTGGGTTCAGTGAGCTTGAGCTCAGATGAAGTTGGTGTGATCTTCTGTGCATGCTTCGTTAGGTGACCGACTGCGCAACCGAGACCTTTACTTTTGTACCAGTATGAGGAGGAGAAATGCATTATTTACCTATAGAAAATCTGGTTGAATTAACTAATTCATGTTTTTAATTATGTTTGGAAGCTGAGAAGTGTCATGTAAGTGCTAAATAATAGTATCATTAATATAATTAAAGGTGCTTTATTCCACTGTTACTATCCCTTCTGTTTTAGCTTCTGCTCCAGATTTTTCCAAGAATCCAATGAAGAAATTGATCCAGGTTCAAATAGGCAGCACAGTTACTTTTGAATGCAAACCCAAAGCTTCCCCTAAGGCCAAATGCTCCTGGAAGAAGGGAGGTGAGCAGCTACACGAAAATGAAAGGTATCAAGTTATATTGGTTTATTTGTTTTAATCTTACAAAAAGCTTCTTTATGTCTTTTATGCAATAGTGTCATCGGTCAATCCAAATAGTTGTAAAATCTCTCTGAAGTCTGTCTAGCTGAGGGTGTTGTTTGGTTGTTTTTTAATTGTTATTGTGTCTGAGCACTGAGAGTACATGCATATTGCTTGCTTTAGGGTCAAGGGCCAGATTTTATGTTCAGTTTAATATAGAGTTTGGCCTGATTTTGAGAGAAACAGGTACTGAGAGAAGACTGGAAATACAAAGTTTATAAAGCAGTACTTAAAGCCTTCAACCAAATACTCTGAAAATGCTGGCAAGGAGGCAGACAAGGCATGTTACAGCCATGGTGATAATGTCACTCAGGAAAAAAAAAAGGGGGAATTATAAAAAACAAAAAATCCAGTTGGCAAAAGTTAATAATTGTTAGGTCCAGAATAGCACTCTTACCATTCTAATATTTTGATTTTTATCGTTCTAGTACTGTCTTTCTTTATATGGAAAAAGTTATTACAAAGATGACTCAAAATTGTAGGGGACACACACACACACACAAAGAATTATGCAGGGTTTTCCAGGTGATTGCAAGATGGACCTCATGAACCCGAACACTTAGGCTGAATACTGACAGATGAAAATCAATATTGGCAAATCTGTAATACTCTTTGGAAAGAAAAAGTTAAATGGTAAAACCAGTTGTATCCAAGTATTGTAAATTAACTGGGAATACTTAGGAAAGTGATACAGGTATCACCATGCATAGGTGGGTGCAAACATCTGCTCGGTGTGCATTATCAGTTAAATAATAGAGCAAGGGACAGAATAGAAAAGAACTTTTAAAATTTTGTTATGCTGTTACAAAAATTCATTCCCTTGGATATTGTGTTAAATGCTGGTCATCTTCTCTGAGAAATACGTAGTAGAGGTAGATGATGGATGGGAGATGAAAATATTTAGAAGTGTGACTAATGGATCTCAAGTCCAATCAATCAATCAAGATTAAGATTGTATGACTTCAAAAAGAACTAAGAGGTGTGTGAAAGAAAATGAGATGTGTACTCATTATGAACATACTTGTTCATACATATGCTTAATTTCACATGCATGTTGTTCAGATGAAAACAGGAAAAGAAGATGAAAATACACTTTCAGGTTCTTTTCAAGCCACCATGAACTTTATCTACCAACGATGACGTATGTTGCCATTCCTTTAGCGGTTACGTGACAGTGAATGTGTTTTGGTGTTAGTAATTCTCAGCGGACAGTCTGAGATTCACCTGTGTCCTCAGCTGTTGACTTCCAACAACATGTAAACATTTTTTTCCAGCAATAACCATTAAAGCATTATTGAATTAGTCATAAACTAAAATTGCACAAGTCTACTGATTAAACTGTATAATCAAACTATACAGAAGTGTATGTCTCTGCACTTCAGAGCAGCCATTTGCTTTGCATCTCTCCAACGTTGAGGATTACTGTCTTTTCAAGCTTTCTGTTTTACATTTCAATATTTGTGTAGACTGGGAGTTTCAGGTAGTGAACTGGGACAGGGGAAAAAAAAAAAAACCTTGGATGAAAGGTGTAATTAAGATAGTTACATATCTGATTTAGCATGAAGCTAGGCAGTTTGGTACTTAGGAGATTCCAGCTGCAGCACTTCAGCACTCAGTACAGGCTCTAAAAACTCCGAGGAGCAGAATAACAATTTGGGAGTTTAGTCTGCCGTGAGGTCAGCCTTTCTGCAGCTCGTTGCTGGAGTATCCGAGTTAGATACAGGCTGTAGTCACAGCAACCGTTGCAGAAAGTCCTAGGATTTGCCTGGAAGCAGTGAGAACAGGATGACTGCGAGTGTTCCCCTTGCAGTGCTGCGGTATCACCCTGTACTTCGCAGGATAATTCAGGGACAGTGGTATCACTGAAGCGTCCAAAAGCGTGGACGTGAGACTGAGGAAACCGAACGTTTTGTTTTTTGAAGAAGGATTGCTCAGGCAGTATGTTGTGGTTTCATGAATGTGCCCCTGCTCCTCTAGGTCTTCGTGTTAGGTTTTACAAAGCTTAGCCTATTATCAGGAAGCTATTTCTGAATCAGGTGAAACTCTTCTAGTCCTATTCCAGTAAAACACCACGTCGTGGTTTTGATTTGAAATTTCTAAATACAGAAGACACTACCAGATAAGTGAAAACTTTTCGAGGCTTTGAGGCCATTATGTGCTCCATTTTAAGGCCAGAGTTCTCTCCTTGTACCCAAAAGGTTTGGACACTTGCTTTTATCTTGATCCGTGCAGCTCTGGCTCTTTCTTTGCAGGGACCACAGTAGTTTTCATGTGTTCCAAGTGTTAAGTGTTGTCAAATGTGGCAATTTGGCAGAAGATTAGGCATCTGTCATTATAGAGCTTGACACAGTACCACAGACTCGCTAGCTGGCTGCATGCCTGCAAGCAAGCAAGCAAAATCTCATTCAAAGTAACACTAGTTAGTTTTTCTTTGTATGTGAAACCTCCTATCGTCTTGTAATGACATAGTATCACGTTGATAAATAAGTCTGTAACGCAGGGCCACAACGATCTCTAACACTCATGTGAAACCTGTTGCTTTGTGGTTTATTCATATTTGGTGTTATTTTTATGGTCACTTTTGTAAAGCATCTACATAAATCCATAGCACTTGACATTCTCCATTTAGGAAAATTCCTAGTTTTTGTCCCCATGCCATTTCCATAAAAAGGCAGGCAGGAAGAATGGTATCCTTCCCATTCCTGCCTGTCTCTGGTTGGAACTGCCTGTCATCAGCCTTCAGATAACCTGTGTGGGTTTGATTCATGTCCAAGAGAACAGCATTCCAGCCACCACTTCTGCATTGCTCTGTGAGCTGTCTGTCTGGATAGGCATCGGATCTGGTCTTAATGGTTGCTTTGGATTGCCCTTCAAAAGCAGTACCCACCAGTTTAATTTGTGGTGATGGTACCAGGCTAAAGAAAGTAACGTTCAGTTTCTGAAAATGTAGTGATCATACATGATGCTGCCTGCTTTGGTTTATGAACATAAATTATGCCTTCTAGGTCTGCAAAGTGCAGGTGTTTCCAAGATAGGACCCAAAGTGTCTCCTACTATATTTTTGACAGCACACTGTAAATGGCTTGCAGAGGAACATAATAACAAGCCAATAATCCTGAATTAATCTAAATGAAGCACACTCGCCTTCAGAGAAAAGCAGAAATGTGATTCTTTGCAGAAAGTACTGGAGTTCATTACTGTCTGCTATGAATAATTGCAATTCATGAATTTCTTGCAGTTTTACGATTCTTGCAATTCAGGAAAGTGTTTCCAATTAGCAGTACATTTTTCAACCATTAACTAATGGATAAGTCTGGTGGGGGGTGTCTTTTTAATTGCACATAAAAGGAGGAATGAGTTCCCAAAAGGGGTGATGCTGGCCACAGAGGTCCAGTGTGCTCTTTACCTAGGCAAGGCAGGGGAGCCAGAATGAGCTTAATTACATTTGGAGCACATGCCTATGGTAGGGTTCAGGCTCACAGAGCACTCCTTAGGACAGACAGACAGAGATTGACTGTCAGATGGAGACTGACATTCCCCTCCCTTAAAAATGCCTTTTGCTTGTAAAGAGCAAGAGGGAAATCACAGTCTTCGAAGAGTGCAGCAAGTTACTTTGTCTCCATAAGTCAGTTCCTGCAAGGGAACAGCTTTTGCACTGTATCCCACATGGATAAATATGTGTATAGTTTCCCAAATCTCTTTGCCCTTGGGTAGGTAAAACCATATTCTTGGTATAGTCTTGCTGTATTCTTGGTAGGTCTGCTTGTGGCATAGTGGAGTTACTCAGCCTTGGTAGAGAACGGGGACAGTGTAATGTTTTGTTTTTCATGTAAGCGTACACAAATGTTGGAGTATGTCCTCTTCGGAGGAGTGCCAGCACACTCCACCAGCACTCTGGTATAGATACCATGGTTAGACGATGCTAGTTTGGACTGTACTTAGACTGAAAAAGTTTTCTGGAAGGCCTAGAGGCCAAACATGGCTTAGAATGAGGGTAGGTCTAGTCCTTAGTGTCAGCTGTAAAAGTGAAAATGTCACAGAAGATGCAGCAACATGGATAGAATTGGTATGTTTTAAGAAAATTTATTTGAATAATAAAATTGAAGCACAAATACTCTGTTACTTCAGTGTATTCATGGTATTTTGTCCTGAGAGAGCTTGTGTTTTCTGGAGGTACTGACCACGTTACTTCAGTAAAGCCTGAATGATTTTAATTTTGATGGTAGTGTTGCTTGTATTCTTAATTTATTTTTAAATGGTGCTGCATTTTCAGTATGTAGAAGATTTGGATAATGACTCAGTAGATTTTAATTAAGTGAGCTGAATATGATATGTCTTGTGAGGGTAGGAAAATATAATTCAAAATGGGTTCATAAGCTCTGGACCGAAAAACCATGCTATGTTGAAAANTTTTTTTTTTTTTTTTTTTTTTTTTTTTGAGAATATCTTGAATAAAGAGAGGTAGACAGTGAAGAGCAGTGGAATACAGAGAGAAGTGAAAGCATAGGGGTCACTGTAGAACATGCAGAAGGAAAGACAGAAAATGGGCATTAAATTAATTGGGTATTGAAGGAAGATATACTTCCCACCAGAATGCAGTTTTGGACCTTTGAAATAAATAATTTGGGGTGATGTAATGAGCATAATAATCAAGAATTAGCAAGAATTCTCTTGTCTTTAATGACTGCCAGATCAGGTACTGAGGGTACCTGATTACCTGGCACAGGTAACTTTTCACCCCGTATTATGGTTATAGCGTGTACCACCACACTGGGAGCAGCTTGTACTTACTTGGGCTGTTCCTTGCCAACCATCTCATAAGACCTTTAAAAAATTTCTCTAAAATAGATTTTATCTGCAGTCATTAAGCCACAACTAGGTTTTGTTTATTCCAAATTAATCTGGAGCAACTTCTACTGAGAGCAGGCCATAGCCCCCAGTGTCTCCAGGCGGAGAGAGCAGAGGATGCCAACTGTAGTTGCCTTCATGTACTTTCTTCAGTGCTGAAAAGCTGGCCTGAGACACCTCCGTCTCCAAATGGACGTGCTTTTATTTTTCTTTTATCCCCCAAAAAAGGAGGATTAGACATTTAACCAAGGTTAAATACACTTGATACTAGTGTAACTCATCAAAAACAGAAGACATACCAAAATACGCTGCAGCCTAGCTAAGCCCTTTAAAGATTTCCTTAAATGTTTGATGTATGTATATGGTTTTCAATTGATGTATAATACTAGACAGTTGCTGCATGTTGGCTGTAGTGGGTCCTGTGCTCCTAGCTCAAATACGTGACCAGATGCAGACTAATACAACAGATTTTGAGATCATGTGCGGCGGTGTTTCACCTGTAAACAAATCCACCTTTACTCCTAGATGTTTCTAGATTTGCCAAGACTAGAAAAAGACGAAAAGATGCTGCAAACTCTAACTTCACTAAGAGACATTCCGGTTCAAATCACTTTAAAATCTCCAGTTTCAGCATCTTAAACTGTGGCAAAGTGATGTCAAATTAAGGGGGAAAGAAAAAAGGGAAAATAATTCCTGATAAAATGTTGCATGATGCTTAGAAGTATCAGTTACTGGTTTTATCTCCCCTACGGTTTGAATTAAGTATTTTTATTTCATTTTGCGTTAACAGTTTGAAATGCTGTGATGTGGAAAGTAATTCATTTACTTACCAGTACTTCAATAGGAGCTTTTTTCCCCCCCCGACTTTCTTGTTAATTAATCTGGTTTAATTTAGTTGGAATTTGATTGATACATAAAAAGGCAGTTTTGACCCACTTTTCCGCTTTTCCTTTGTACTGAAGTGTTATGAACTGGAAAGCAATGTTTATTTTCATATCAATAAGGATCTAAAATAGTTGGCTTTTCTGCTGAAGAATCTGACAAAAAAGGCAGTGATTACTTAGTTTATGTCTGTCGTTTTAGTAATAAAGTATTGCCACAGGAAGATGAGCAAATTTGAATTCATTAACAGTTTCATTAATGACACTACATTTCAGGTGGCAGCCTTGTGGTCTTGCATCCTGAGGCATATTCTGGCCCTCATTCCTGTATATATGCTTGTACTGCACCAGCATTTCAATTCAACAGTACTTTGGTCAGTAAGGTGAAACTATGCCAACCTCTAGATAATGCTGTCCCAATTCTCTGAGCAAGTAGGTATGGGGACAGTGAATGCAGAATAGCTTGAATATTCTTACACTACAGATACTGAAGTTGTCAGATCTCAGGTTGGCATCCTGGAGCACCGCTTGCCCTCCAGTCCCAGATGATATTTGTTTCAATATCTGAAAATGTGAAAATTTGGTGCAGTCTGTAACAGTAGTAAAATAATTTATCAGTATGAGAAGTACATGCGCTCATTTCACGGCTGGATTTCTCCACGGTCAGTTATGACTAAGTTAACTAATAATAAAATACAGCGTCGCATATAAAACCTGACAGACTGGGCAGAATTGATGGAGACTGTACCCCACTGAAGTCCCTCAGGTGTCTGGAAGATCTGCGATGCTAAATACGTGCTCCTCGTTTGGGTGGGACAGGAAGACTCTCATAGTTTTACCAACATGGGCCTCTCAAGTCAGGAATCCTGAAGTCCTGAAGTTGGTTAATCTCTCTCCCCATTCTGTTGACCTCAGTCAAAAAGCATGGGCATGAGTTAAGACATTCAGCTGTTTTAAGTTTGTTTAGTTGGGGTTTTATTATGCCATCCCTTTGACTATTGGAAAAAAACAATCTTCTCAAAGATTAATTTCCCTCAATTTTGCCAAGAGCTAGTGAGAGATGATGATTTAGTCAATGATGTTTTGATCTGATGACCAGACAGGTCCTAAGTCAGTCTCCAGTTGTGCAAAGGGATATGTGCCAAAGCATTATTCCACCAGTTATCTCTGTTCTACAGGGCTAAAAGTTTCTGCCATTTGCCAGTGCATCAAAAGTGTGCAGGTTGTTGAAAATGGAATTAAGTTTGCAAATCACTGGCCTTCAGCAAAATGTATTGGAAAAACGCTTGTAGATACAGGGAACGCCAAAGGATGTGTTATTTTTTTGTGTTAGAGATCGAGATTGCTTCCTGGCACTGGGCCAGCCATAGTACATTTGTTTTATCACTGTGTGAATATCTGGTAATTTTAAGTATACTAAAAGCTTCAGTTTGTCTAATGCTTCAGCAGGAGGGGTAGATCTATTTCTGGGTTTAGTGTTTTCATAGGCTGCACTGCATTTACTGTTTTGTAATTGGAAAAGTAAAGCGTTTCTCCTTTTAATTTACCAGTAAAGATTTTATTTTGACAATAATCTTTTTCTAGAATTGATTTGATGGTTGATTGGGTTTTTTTGGTTGTTTTTTTTTTTTTTTTTTTTAATTCTGGAGAAAAAAACTTGATTATATCTTGGTTTTAATAAGCCTATTGCTTCATAATTTTAGGCAAGCTAGACTTGCAGGTAGCTCAGAGTACACTAAATGTGATTCCTTTTAATTAAACAACAGACATTTTCTGGTTTGTACCCAAATCCTATTTTTTCTTTTTGTTTGATCTCAGGCTTTGTCAACGCTGTTGGGTTTTTATTTGGTTTTGCATTTTTTCTGCTGGAAACTGCTTACAAGTAGATGATGCAATACAAACGTTTGCAAAATATACAGGTAGCTAGAAAGTCCAACAACTCAATAGCTTGTTTGCAACCATAATTGATATATTTTAATACTTTTATTCATGTCGTTATAATTACCTATAAAATGTACTAATTATGTCTTTAACACATCTAAAATACCTATAAACCATATGGTAAGATTTAATTAATTATAAATGTTCCTTCTAATATAAAGTGCAGCCAAATATTGCTTATGAATTTTCCAAAACAAGTTAATAAGCCTCAGGGAGGTCAGCTGTGCTGACACTGGTGAAGCACATCCTCCTTACAAATATGCTTCAAATGCCACCACATTGGCTTAGGTACCTCAGGATACTTTGGAAGATTCAAAGATGGTTACTTCCAGCTGCAAACTGATTAAACTGTCTGTCTATTTATAACTCTCTTTCTCCCCCAAATAAGATGCTTTTTTCTGTCATTCTAACAAGGTGACTTGTTATCTCTTGTAATTTGCATCTATTAATTTCATTATTGTATATCACCTTTGCCCAAAGGAAAAGTATCTCAGCTACAGCATTGAGTGTTGCAGCACCTTTTTTTAAGCAAATATAAAATGCGGTTTATATTTTGCAGATATTCAAAGAGTATTTTTGAAACCCTTCAGTATCAAAATCCATAATTCTGATTCATTCAATCAAATTGAATTCAGAATAATTAAGAAAAACAATTAAAAGTTGTGCTTTTAATGTTTTGAATGTGCTTTAATTTCTGGAGTATGTTGCATTATAAAGAGCAGTGCAGCTGCGGAAGGAATCCAGACTCCTGCTTTCAGTCATGTAAAATGCAGTCTCCATGTGGCCTTGAGGATTAGGTGAACTTGCTAGTAAGGGAAAGGAGCAGCATAACTACAGAGCCATGACAGACTCCCACCGCCATGGTCTGCGGTTAGTCAACATGGTTTTGGAGGATCAGAGAAGTTAAGGGTGAAGGTTAAGACCACTGAAACCATCAAACTCCAGAGCCGTGTTCCGCTGCCCTTATTTACCCACTTAATTATTCTCTGAAATACGGATTCAGCTGAATTACTTTTAAAAAAAATACCATTGTAACACTGTATTATTTATAATGTAAATCACTCTAAATAATTAATGACAGTGCAGCTTACTGAAGTGTATACCTTTTATGGGCCAATGTTTATTTTGGCAATGCAATTAAATGTAAGGTGGTGCATTCACCAGGTGTGTCTCAGCCGTGCCTGCCTTCAGTCCTAAGAGTCTTTACAAGCTTGCCCTGTAGCCGGTGCTGCGGTTTCGAGCCTGCGTTGTCCTTCGTCAGCTACCGTAGCGCATGGGGAGCTTCACATGGAGAACTGCTCACGCTGAGCTGTTAGTTACCGAGTGTGAACGCCAGAAGAGCAAGGCATCTGGTTTTCCAAGTGAGCATCCTGCTTATCCCATGCTTGGGACAAGTTTTGAGAAGAAAGGCAGTGATCCCAATTCCCACCTAACACAGCGGACTTCCCCATCTGCTTTTTGCAGTATGTATTTAACTACAGAGAACTGAATCTCAGTTGGGGCAAATGATGGAGATCCATTGATACTAATTTGCCTCAAGTATGTTAAAATCTAAAAGAGCAGGGGTGTGTACTTAATTAATTTTGTACTGAGTAAAGAAGCAGGTTAATAATGAAGTACGTGCAAGCGAGAAGGGAAATCCTCATGACCCCTCTGAGCAAGGGAAGATAGCAATGTTAAGTTTCATGACATTTGCTGCCTTCTCAGCTGATACCTACTCGGACAACTGTGTAAGATTCCAGCTAACACGGTTAGAGGTTCGCCTGGAGCGTTACTGTTGTTTGCTGTTCTCTTGATTCTGTGTAGCTAGACGTGGGTGTTTGGGGCATTTCCAAAATACCTTCTAGCTAAGGTGCTTAGGGAACCAACAGAACAACCTCACTGCAATTCATTTGGTGCCTTTGAAATGGATTGATGTGATCGGAGATAGAGTTAGGCATATCAGGAAAATGTTGATTACATTTTTGTTAATTGTTCTGGACATTTTTATATACTGTTAGTTATATAGCTGCTCCAGGTTATCTTAGGGAAGACTTGGTAGAAGGTCCTGCATCTAGGGATATGACAGAATAGGAGGACCAGAAATAGGGAAAGAGGGAGTCAAATTAGCCTTACCTTTGCCTCCTTCCAGTGCTGTTGTCTAGGATGTCACCTCTACTCTTGGGATGCTGGTGCTCTTCTGTCTGTATCAGTAATGCAGCTCTTCTTTTGTCCACATCTTTTATAAGCATCTTTCTGTTTTGTTCCATGCTATCTGTCCACTAGGTGTGATTCTCACTGGTGGAGCTGGTGGGGAATGGAGGGGAATTTTCTTCCCTTCAAGTCATTCCACAAAAGCGTACCTCTACCATGTCTGCCCATCGCTCCTGCTTAGTGTCACTGATAAACTGAGACAGAAGTCTGCAACAGTGTGAAGTCCCAGTTTGCTTTCTAAATAAATACTGAGTTTAAACTTGCTTGGACTAAATCCTGCTTTACAGAGTTAGTTGTGGAAATGAGCTATTGACTTCAATGCGGTATGCGTGAGGCTTGTATATATGAACCCTGAAAAGTGCAAAACGTGAATTGTTTATGAAAAAGCCCATCGCATCATCATAAGAATGATACACAGTTATTTCAAAGGTACCATGCAAGACTGCATGTTGAAAATTATACTAGTTTCAATTGGTGCAGCTGAAAAAGATGGAGTTAATGTGGGAGTTCTCTCTCTCACGCACACAAACGTACATACATATGCACACACATGTATCTTAAACATTGGTTCTACTGGTGTCCAGAATGGTGAGTAATATATGGATGGGTTCAGATTTGTTGTATATTGTCAGTGTATGGCCACAAAATCCTCAAACATCAGGCTGGTAATTGATGCGGTTTGATATATCTGAGGTAACAGTATGAGTATTAAAATATTCAGCCTACAAACCAATGCTGCAACTTTTAAAATCTCTTTGTAATTTTTTAGAATCATGTTATTAAAGGATGGAGGACTAAGAATAGCCAATGTGACCAAAGGTGATGCTGGAAGCTACACGTGCCTGGCAACAAACCAGTTTGGAACAGCCAGTGGCTCAACAAACTTAATAGTTACAGGTAGGTGAGCTGGAACGGAGGAGGGTCATCTGTGGGGTGATGCAAATTGGATTGCAAACTCTGCAACAGAAGTCTGCAACAATGTGGAGTCTGAGTTTGCTTACTGGAAAAATACTAAATGTGGTGGAAAGTTAAGAGTGTGAGAAGATATATATTTAACAACATATAAAGATAAAAGGGTATTTGTTACAGATCTTTTATTAGTTGAGGGGAAAGAGACTGAGGGATTTTCTGTCCTTGACAAAGGCATTTCTCAGATGTGAGGGAGTTCTGAACACTTTCCTCCCTTCTCTCACTTACGTAAGTACTAAATAGTGCAATTCTGCTTTTAAGTTTGGGGTTTTCTTTTAATTTGTTGAGAAAAAAACATGGCAAACAAAAAAAAATTTGAGGTAATTTTATATTCCAGTCCAAAATCTGTTTAGCCCTGAGGAACTATAAGCTCTTTGCTTATGGAAAAAGATGTGGTAGAAGCTCCAGCTGCAGGAGTCTTCAGGGACTCCATGGGCAGTAAAATATGAAGTATTCAAAAGTAAATTGTACACGTAATTGTTGTTAAAAGGATTCTTGCCCCTTCCGCTAAGTCATCCATTACTAGCTGCTGTCTGTCTAAGACACTGGATTGAAAGGACCAGTAGTCTGTGAAGTTTATTTCAGGAATGTTTTTTCTCATATGTTCTTTTTTTAAAGGTTGGAATATCTGAAAGGTTTTCCAAACTCAGAATTATGTAACATCCCACTGCATTACATATCCTATATATCTCGTAGATCCAAACAGAATTAGTTTGTTCAGTGAATTAACAGCTTCACATTTTCAGTCTGTGCTCCTAAATGATTCATATCCCTTTATGTACAAATAATAGAATTATATACAAAGGATTTCTAAAATTAAATTTTATTTTTAATAAAATTTTTACAGTACTTCGAAATTTTTCTCCATTAATGTGATTCTGGAATAACAAGCAACTGTTCTTAATGACACTATTTATGTTCTATATGATCTATGGACCCAACTATCCAGTACATTCTACCCTATGTGGATTTCCTCTAGTTTCCAGATTTTATTAGCTCCTTCTCTCACTCCCACCTCTTAATCTTCCCAGTGGCTGCTACTACAGCTTTCTGCTCCAAAACATGAGTGTTATTGCTGAGAACCACACATGCTCTTGAATGGTGCTTTCATTGTTGTGGGTTGCAGTGCGTTTAGCTTTATGAGTATATTGGCCTGTACACAGCAGGTTAAAATTTACCTTTTCAGTGTCAAGTAGCTCCCACTGGTAAATGTGCAAGGACACAATGCTCCAGCAAGGGGAGGTCGGGCAGCAGCATTTATAGTCCAGCTGCATAATTTGAAGTGACTGTCATTAATCAGATTTGAAGAGCGTGGTAGAATATTAGGAGCAAGCAAAGCTCAGCAATACAGGAATCCAATAACTGATATTTCTGCTCTCAACAGAGCCAACAAGGATTACTTTGGCACCTTCCAACATGGATGTCACTGTCGGAGAAAGTGTCGTCTTGCCTTGCCAGGTTCAGCATGATCCTTTGCTGGACATCAGCTTCACCTGGTATTTCAATGGAACGCTCACCGACTTCAAGAAAGACGCTTCTCATTTTGAGAAGGTTGGAGGGGTAAGTTGCAAACACTTCCTCTTCATTTGCCTTATAGATGTATGTAGCACAGAGAGCTTTACTTCTTTTCTTTTTTCAAATGGTAAAAATAGGATGTTTCTTCTTCTCTTTTGGGCCTGTAGAATTTTCTTCTGTGTTGGCAGGAAGTCATTCATTGAGCTAGGTTGCTGCCCATAACCCATTGTTCAGACGCCTTGTATTTTAGACCTGAAGTATTTTAAGTTCCTGCCTCTGTTTCTGCATTTGACCCCACATGATTTTCCCCGAGATCACATGAAACACGGCAATGACAGATTAAGGAACTTGAGGCAGACTTTGTGAGCTTCAGCCTAAAGCTGAACAAAAACATCCCATCTTTCCTTATTTTTCCTGCATTTGCATCCCTAATCTATCGCTCAGCATTCTGCCTGAGCATCCCCAGGTGAAAAGCCATGTATCTCATTAAATATTTCCTATGCAGGATGCAGAGGTGCTGCTGGGGAGGGGGTGTGTGCGCGCGTGGTGACATTAATGGTTTTTAGAATTTAGCCTTCTAATCAAAACATGAAAATTAAAGCATTAAGACAGATGAAAGATGTATCAAGAGAATGACATCAATTACAGCAAAAGGTTTTATTACAGTGCATGGCCAAGTGATAACAAAACAAGCAGCTGAGCATCAGCATGGAGCTGGCCATTATAAGCCTCCATAAAGTTTCCTTTCACATATTCTTGCCAGATCTCCTGCTGTAGAGGAATAGCTGTGGGTTAGACACTACTTCCTGTGAAATTGTGAAATTTCAGCACCTAACTTTTTTCTTTTTGCCTGTAAAACCTCGAAAGATTTAGCATTTAATCAGTAGGCACCAAACACACAGATTTTTCTGCAGTTTGCAATTGATTAAATATATAAGTGCATGTGGAGATGATGAGATTTCCTTGTAGGAGCCATGAGATATTCATATATCATGTACATTTTCACTGAAATGTTTTGAGAATTACAAACTGACCATCTGTCATGCTGTAATGGGAATGCTCTGATTTCATAGCCCGTTACCTTCCAGTATTGCTACATAGACTTTATTTATTTAGTAATATTTCCCCCCAGCTGTACTCTGGTTGTATATATATAAATAGTAATATTAGAAAGGAAAGGTTAAAAACACACCAAAACCTGAATCTGACAGTTTTACTGGCTCAATTAAGGCTTCATAAGCTGATTGGAAACTGCAATATTTTTTCTCACGAAAAATGGCAGCTTTTTCCTAAAACAAATACTGGCATAATTCCAAATCAAAGCCTTGTTTAGGTGTCTTTTTTTTAAAAGCATCAAAAAGTAGTTTTGCACAAAAAAATTCTTAGTCAGTGCTGAAGAAAAATCCAGGGTGAGTATTGGCTAACTCAGAACTCTGAATCTGGCACATATTACTTGGAAATTTGTTTTAAGGGACAGAACTAGGGGGGTTTTTTTGGAAGAGAGACATTTAGGATTTTGGTTTTTAAACTCCTACTTGTGTAAAGAGCGATTGAAGCTCATTAGTCGAAAACTTCATAGGTTACCAAGAGATCCACGAAAACATTTTATGGGCTTTGTATCATCACATTAAGGTCACTGGAATAATTTCATCTGGAGTTACATGCAGGTCATGGTAAATAAATAAGCATAAGTATGTTCTAAGCCTTCCAATAGTTGCAGCATGTATTTGTTAAATGAAAATAGCTGTGCAAAAATAACTTCAGCTGTCTTGGTCGTAAACATGGCAAAAGGAAAGTAACTTTGCAACGGATAGATTTCTATGTAATGTCTTAGAAGTCCCTGTCACGCATGCCTGAGGTCTCCGACATGTAGTAGTTAGTGGGAATGTTATGGGACCACCACCTGGTCTTCCAGATGGTTAGAAAAATACAGGATGTAACACTGTCTTACTGCCCCTTTTTTGTTATATGATTTATACAAACCAAGCAGGTTCCAAAATTTCGAGCAGATTGCCTCTAAACTGTTTCGGGTATCACCTGCTCCTAGAGCCCAGCAATGGCTGAGATTGTTACGCAGTCAGGAGAAGCAAAAGCAATTTCAGCAGCTGGCCATACTGCATGGATTACTCTTTATTTGTAGTCTGTGTGGCATGGAGAAAGGAAGGTGGCCTTACTGTCACCTGGACTTGCCCACACTGACAAAGATTTAATCTGGCGAGGCAAGAATGTGGGTGCCAGTGATGGTCTGCAGAGCCATAGGAGGTGAGGGTGCCTTCTGCGCTGTAGCTTTTTGCTGCTGCAGGTTTCTGTGGTTTTGCCAGTACTTTGGGATTCTTCCACAAAATGTCCACAAATAATTTAGATTCAGTATTAATATTTTGGTTGGGTTTTATTTGAAGTAAAATTATTCTATTTGACAGTCCCATTTGTCAGGATGCTTTAAATTTAGTGTGCTAAAGTAAGTTCACGTAGAAAATGATTTGCTTGTGAGTATGCATTGCTGTCGTTGGTCATTCCCTGAATAGCCACTTCCAATTGACTAGATGGATTTTAGATGGCCTTTGACTCAACCTCTGATGTATTGTAGGCAGTCGGCGCTGCATTGTCCTGCAAGTGCTTACGCGTGTGCTTTCATAGAAGACCAGGCATTGCGTTTACACACACACACACACGGGAATCAGGCAGAGTTGGTTTTAGCTTGTGTTGAATAAACAACAGAGACGTCATAATGCTGAAATAATGGGTGTGGGCGTGAAACAAATGGTTGGAAAGGTGGTTAATTTTTTTTTCTCGGACTGAAATAAACACCATAATCGTGTCTTCCCCTTTCTCCCAAACTAGTGTGCACCCAAATACAGTCACGTGGCCAGAGGAGCTGAAAATAACTGCAAAACAGGGTTCTGTCCTCAAATGAAATGCTGCTTCTCTAGAAAAATTTTTAAAAGAGTAAAACACTTTTTAAAAATTGAAGTCTGAGAGATTTTTCACCTGGAAAATACAACGTGAACTGGTTTAAAGCGGTAATTCAGCTGACAAAGAGGAGAATCGATTTTTTTTCAAGTGACATGGACTACCAAAGGTTTCGTATCAAGTTCTCTACTCAGTAATGTAGAAAAGAAATAGTATACAAGGAGTCCTAACGTGATGTGAAATTACAGTTTTCACTTAAGTTTTATGTATGTTTTCCTTGATCAACCACATGCTGTGACATGAGAGACACCAATGGAAAAATCATGACCAAAGATTAAATATTCAGTGAAGAACAAAGACTAGAACTTAGACTTGTAAAATCGTGGAATTTAGCCCAAAATGTACAACCTTTAAATGAGAGTGTGCTCGCACACTGTAGAATGGACCAAATTCAGCCTTTTCATTTACAGATTTGAACTCCTTAAAAATCTGCGATAACTAGACTTATTCTGTCTAGAAGTCAAATTGGTTAATGGCCATAAAAACCATATTTCTCTCTTTTTTAGGGCTTTGAGAAAAATGATTGGTCACAGGGCAGTGACTTTCTTCATGGTTCCTAATAGCCGGCAGGAGGTACATTCCCAGTACGAGCTCACCATGTTGTAGCTTCCTTGTCCCGTAAAAGAGGGACAGTACCTCAGGTTTATTAGGAAAATGCTTAACAGACAATTACCATGGAGCAGCTGGTGGGTAGGAACTTGCTATCCTGCAGGCTGCCAGCCACTGCAATTTTTGAGCAACTTTATCTTCAACATTTTTGGTTGATTTCTTTTCCATTTACAAATACAATCTTAATATTAAATTACAAGGTAGTACATTTGCATTAACAAGAACTTTGTATTTCAACAGAGTGCATCAGGAGATTTAATGATTAGAAACATCCAGCTGAAACATAGTGGAAAATATGTTTGTATGGTGAAGACAGAAGTGGATAGCGTAGCATCTGCAGCAGACCTTATCGTACGAGGTAAATTTCAGCTTCAGTTACCACGAATCATATTTTGTAACTTTTGTGTATTGTAGATTACAAAACCCAGTTCATCTGTGTCTTCAATTATGTGACTCTACATTGCAGTTAGGGAGAATTTTAGCTCAGTTTTTGGATGAAGCTTAATTTTTCCCAGAGAAATTAAGAGCTAAAGGATATATAATAAATCTTTTCTCACTGACAGTCCTTCAGGTCACTGACAAGAGGGAACGAGAGTTCTTTCAACCCCCTTTGGTGGTGCAGATGAGACAAAAACCCAGCGTTTTGGCCAGGATGCCCAGAATCAGGATTTTCCAGAAGGCAGCAGAAAGCTTACCTGACTGAATTGCTGCTCAGGGTGCTGATCAGATGGTGTGCTGAAAAATTGCCACAGTGCGTCGTACAGTAAAACAGCTGTAGACAACAACTGGGCAGACTACAGAGAGGTGTTAGTAGATTAAAAGAGGACATCGAAGACTAAAGTGAAAGATAGAAGGATCATGCTGAACAAAGGTGTTTGGGGTGGGAGAACCAACAGAGAGAAAAAAAAAAAAAAAACCACACCAAAAACCCTGCAATCTCTGCTGCAGTTCAGAGCATTTCAGAAATAGATTATTCGACTTAAGTTTAGTGAACGTAAAACAATAATTACAAGTGTTCTTATTCCAAGCTGAATTGTTTTCTTCCTCCCACAGTGCTGATAAAATGGGAATCCATACTGCTATGTCAGTGATTTCCAGGGTACGGGCTTTACAAAACTCTGCCTATTTTTCAATCATGCTTCTAGGCTCACCTGGGCCCCCTGAACATGTGAAAGTGGATGAAATAACTGATACCACGGCTCAGATCTCCTGGCAAGAAGGCACAGATAATCACAGCCCAATAACCACTTACACCATACAAGCAAGGACACCTTTTTCAGTTGGCTGGCAGCAAGTTACAACAGGTGAAACACAATTCTTGTTACAGGCTCTGTTGAAATGTTTTCGACCAGGGACACCATGTTCTTAGTTTCCTTTTTTCTTTCTTTTTGTTTTTAATAGTTCCAGATGTGATCAATGGAAAAACATTCACAACCACAGTAGTGGATTTAAATCCTTGGGTTGAATATGAATTTCGTGTAGTTGCCAGTAACAAAATAGGAGGTGGAGAACCTAGTTTACCCTCAGAAAAAGTAAGAACTGAAGAGGCAGGTTAGTGGGTTCTTCTATTTGTTTTTAATTCACGAGTCTTGAATATTAATAAAAAAAAAAAGCGCATTCATATCCCTGGCTCTTTGCAAACAAGCTTGGAATTACCATTGAATATAAAAGCCTATAACTCATTTGTTCATGATTTTCCCTTTGAGCTGTGGGACAGTTTGTGTTGCATTACTGAACATCACAGAATTATAACATCTAAATACATTTAAACTGTACTTAATATGCCAAAATCGGTCAGGTCAGGCAGTGCTGCAGAGTCTGAAGGTATTAATGGATGGAAAGAGGTTAATTTTGACAGGGTTGGTTTTTTTTTTTTGTCTTTTGGTTTGTTTGTGGGTTGTTTTTTTTTTTTTATCATTCCTGATGTTTGATCAGCGTACACCTTTCATGTAACAAGCATGTGCCTCAGAAGAGCACATCAGTTAAACCCCCAAGCGTTTACTTGGAATAAGGCCCTTGCCCAATACATCTGCATAAGTTAGTCCTATTAAAAAAAAAAAGTGAAGCATGCCTTCTATTTTTACACGTTCTTAAACATTAGCATACAGGGTTCAGTCTGCGAGCTAGTGAGGTTCTTCAAGCGCTCAGAAAAATATCTGTCTACCCCAGTGATGGAAAGCAGCACGGTGAAGGCAGGAGGGGGCTGAGGCTTTCCAGGACAGCCCACGCTGGCTCAAAAGCATTCGCCTTGATTTGCAAAAGCAGTGTGAATGCAACCGGGTTAGCTTCAGAGCACGAGGTTAGCATTCTGTGATGTTGTCTCTTGTATCTACACTGTGTAGACAGCTATACGTTTCCTTTCCACAGTTCCTGAAATTCCCCCATCTGAAGTCAGTGGGGGAGGAGGCAGCAGGTCTGAACTGGTCATAACATGGGATGTAAGTTTTCTGGCAAGCACTTTCCTTCAGAAAATGATTGTTTTCATTCAAACTCTTCCTAAAAGATGAATTTCCCTGGCTGCAGCAGCTTCTCATCTAGGATATATATGTGCCCGGTAACATTCTGTAACGTGAGCTATGCACATTTGCCTTCCCTCTTTTGCTTTCGTGTGTTTCTTTTGCTTTTCCTACTGTGCTAGGTGGCAGTCAGTAGAAAATTTAGTTTGTTTGTCTGCGATTGCTCCTGTTCTCAAACAAACATTATGTTAAAAAGGAGGCAAGAGGGCAGGGGAAGAGGAAGGGGTGTTGCTCAAAGGTTGAGCCAAAGAATTACGCTTTTCAGTGCAAATTTGCAGTTCTTGCTTTCCTACCATTAACTCTGGATGCATGTGCTAGCTAACACAAACAATCAAATGCTACTTCATGTTATGTATCCCAGTTTTCATGAGTTAAAAATATTAACATACTGTTACTAACATTGACTACTCTGTGTGGTTACCTGATCATAATCACATCAAACGAAGGTACAAGCCACTGTACCGAGGTAGTATTGGATTCTGTAATAGTTGACTAAGCAATTATTAATTTTTTTATGAACTATGGATTGTGAAATTGAAAAAAAAATTGTATTTACTGAAGAGTGTCTTAAAACAGTATACTTAGTGGAAAAAAAAGGAATATACCTGATGGTTGTTCTCATCTTGAAGTGCAAACCTTAAAATCGGTTCAGAGGAACACATTTTGCTCTGCTGTAGCAGAGTTAATTTGCTGATGGAATGATCCCAAATGCAGTACCAGAACCTGGTTACAATCATGTACGTTAGTCTGTTGGTACTTTCTTCCTGCGAAACGTGTCCGGTGGTGTATGTAGCATCACAGACTTCTGTTGTCTGTCGCTCTCCTCACAGCCCATTCCTGAAGAATTACAAAACGGAGAAGGATTCGGCTATGTTGTTGCTTTCCGCCCCTTTGGCACCACAACATGGATACAGACTGTGGTCACCTCTCCTGACACGCCAAGATATGTCTTTAGGAATGAAAGCATCTTGCCCTTTTCGCCCTATGAAGTCAAAGTTGGTGTCTATAACAATAAAGGAGAAGGGCCATTTAGTTCGGTAGCCACAGTTTTTTCAGCTGAAGAAGGTAGGTGACTGAGTTATCTCCAGATTGATTGAGTTACCTCCAGATATTTAACAACATGAGATGTTTCATCAGAGAATATAGCCACAGTTAATAGAAATGAGATCACTTTGAATACGGATGTGTTTATTTCCACAGTCACCAATGCAGCTGCTCTCTCATTTATTGATTTCTGAATACAGAGCCTAGCTTAGCACCCTCTGGGGTATCTGCGACAAGTCTGTCATCCTCAGTCATTGAGGTCTCCTGGACAGCCATTCCCTGGAAGATGAGCAGTGGAAGGTTACTGGGTTACGAGGTAAGCGCATTTAAAATACACTCCTGTGTACTGGTATTGGAAAGGGCCATGATCCGGAAGGGTTGTGCAGGCTGCTGGACAGCAGCACAGCTGAGCATTTAACCTACCGCATCTCTTACTTCTGCAGGACCCCAGAGTATGGGGATTGTTGCCAGTGGTGTTCTTTTCCTGGGGCAATTGATGGCTGTGGCTTTCGGCGCTAGGTCTGGGCCAGTATCAAGTGTTTTGCGAATGGAGGACGTGCTGTAAGACCCTCTGCTGATGGGCTGCAGAACTTTGGACTTCAAGACACAAGTGATCTCTCCGGCCCAATCCTTCTCCCAAGAAATTCTCCAATTATTCCAAAATCAAGATTTTGTTAAACTGGAATTTTTCATAAAAATATGTGAAAATCAAAGCAAACAGCTATTAATGTTACACTGTAGAAGTACGTAATTTGCAAAAGATTACTGCGTCTCTTGCTTGCTTTCTGCCCCACCTCCACCAAAAAGAAGGATATTTTCTTTTAAATACACCTGAAAATGAAGAATACAGAATGAAATTGTGGTTTGCTTCCTGTGCTGAGAGCGTGTCTAACAGTATTTTCAAACTGACATATTTTTCAGAATTATTTTTAATTCCAAAGAAACTGTTTTGTACAATACAGTTTTCTGAGTTTACCTTGTTTACTTTTTAGATGAAGTAATGATTTTCCTCTTGTCATTTTATTTAATTCAAGCAAGATCTAATATTTCAGTTTCCTTTTTCCTACAGTCATACTAAAAAGAAGCAGCAAGCGTGAAAGGCAGATGGATAAGAATTGTTTTTACATAATAAACATATTTTTGAAACTTTAATGTATTTCTGTCTTTTTCAGCTGAGAAAAAAAATGCACTTAAAGGAGTCAAATGCAATGCTGTGGGTGAATGGTCCATTCTATGCAAGATTTTAAATGGTTTTGGTTCATATCTACTAGGTTAGGTACTGGAATAATGGTGGAAAAGAAGAATCTTCACACAGAGTAAAAGCTGCAGGGAATGAGACGTCAATAAGAATAACAGGTTTGAAGAGCAACTTAGCATACTACACAGCTGTCCGTGCTTATAACAGTGCTGGAGCAGGTCCCTTTAGTGCCACAGTAAATGCTACCACAAAAAAGACACGTAAGTATCTTGAATTTGAAGTGGGGAGAGACATAATGGGGTGTTAACACTTGCAGGGAAATGAAAAAGAGGCGAGTTACTGGACATCACGATATGCGTAAGTGACCTAAATTTTCATACAGACTGGAGGAGTTACACAATTAAATCAAGCATAGATCTTCCATTTTCTACCCTCTGCTACTTTCACAGGATGACTAAGTAAAACTCAACTATGCCAGTGGAGCTGGCAACTTAAAAGATATATAATTTCTGCATAGAACCTTTTATTATCCCTCTAGTGACAGGAAGAATTTTAAAAGAAAAAATTCTGTTATTTGGAAGGAAAAAACCAGACACTTGTTGAATTTTTCAGGGTTTTAGAACATATTTATGAGTTCTCTAGGGCATGGCTTTTGAAATGCAATGATCCTCATACAGATCATGCAAAACAATCCTTCATGTCCATTGTTTCCCCTTGAACAAATTGCACAAGAGGCCACTTTGCTATTAAAAAGGAGAAATTAAACTGGAGAACAGATTGTCAAAGGCTGCACTAATTTTTCTACAAATTGAAATATTTTTAGTGTGCTCTTGCATTGTAATACAACTCAGAACCAGGGTCATCAATCTTGAAGTGTTTCTGTCAGTCTCTCAAGAATGTACAATTAAAGCTGTCTGAAAGGTCAAATTCCCTGGAATAGTCATTAACGTCCTTCTACCAAAAGTAGTCGCATTGTCAGCGGTATGAAATAAGCTAGATTATCAGAAATTATTATATGCAAAAACAAGTGTCACTCTGTCACTGAGACACATATATTAACTTGTATTTGCTAGAGTGTAAATATATTATGTGCATAGTTACCCTGAATTGGTTGATATGAAGGAACTCGCTGCCTGTGGCCTGTACCTGACACGCGATGAATAGTCTTCTCTAATTAATCATCTCTGTGGCTACTGGCGGCTCACTAGAGGTTGTGCCAGCCTGGTCAGCCCAGTGATTTTTCAGTTCTTTTCTTAGTGACCACCTGCCTTTGAGACATGTGAATGAGAACTGGGCAAGCACCTGATCCCACTGATTTGAACAGGGTCTGGATCAAGCCCTTAGTCGCTATTTGGAATAATGTAAAAGAAAAATTAGTTGCATTATGTCCATGTATCCTTCTGCTGAGTAAAGAGAGCAAAAACACTGCAGTACAGTATAAGGTCAATCTGAAGGATTTTGGATCTGCTAGTTGAATTGACTAAGACAAATAATTCTCTGTACTGTTGCAATAGCAACTGATTTTTCATTCAAATGTGTGATTTTTAATCAATCCCAATTTCTACCTTAACTTGAATATTTGTGATTGATGTGTTTTTCACTGTGAAGGATTTCTCTGCACATTGCATTTACATTCACTCACATGACCTACAAGGTCCTTCTTAGTACCTATTAGCCATGTCAAGAAACACAGATACTTAAATTTAATTGCCAGTATATTTCAGGATTGAAAATTCAGCCTTTGTCTTTGACTATTAAAGTATCTTTGCTTTTATATTTGAAATATTTACGTTCGTAGACCAAAATAACAAGTGTAGTTTTGTTTTATAAAATATTGCTATAGAAAATGGCAAGTAAGTGGGGAAAAGTTGCCTAAATTTGTAAGGCAAATTATTGTTACAATTATTTCCTATTTAGAAAGTCTTCAAATGCAACTAAATGTTCTGTCCATCGGTTCTAATTCAGAGAAAAACAAGTGTATATGACCAACATTAAGCAGCTGAGGAGTCTCAGAGAAATCCCTGTAGCTATTTGGACGCTTAGCTCTGGACATGTGCTTCTGTGATGTGGTGGTTCAGGATCTGACCTACCACAAATTAAGTTCTGCAGTTCTGAACACTGAAGATTACAGGAGATTTTGGTATCTGAAACGAATTGGAACCTTCTGAATCACTTACATAAGTCAAGTGGGAGATAGAGGTTTACAGTTTTTATATATAATTACTCTTCATTTTTTCAGATATCATTTTCATTATTTTGTTGTGGATTTAAAAAAGAATGACTCATTTCTTTTGAAATTCGGCTTTAATATCTCAATGTGAAAACTATTCATGTATGCTATAATACTTAATTCTCAGGAGTAAAACAATCTCCTCTTATATTTACAAAAAGTGGCTATTAGTGTATCAGGTTAAATCCTATTTAATATATAGAATAAGGCAAATACTGCAAAAAAAAGAAATAATACCTGTGAGTGGCTGTTTGACTTTAGAATAATTCTTCTAAGTCTCACTCTTACATTTTTGTGTCTGCTCTGTGTTAAGAAGTATAATCAGGTGGGTTTTTATCTGACTGCTCATGGAAAGAAGGTAGGGAGCTACCTGTGTGAAAGAATTTAAAAATAAAAGATGAGGGGGAAAAAAAAAACCAAAAACCAAAACAAACAAAAAAAAAACCCAAACAGAAAAAAAACCCATAAGCACATGCATAGGCGTGTTTAAAACCACTGTCAGTGTTTAATACTGGAACCTCCAGCATCAAAGCGTAACGTAGTCCACCTAAGCAGCAGTTGCCTCCACTAGGTGACAGCAACAGTAAATTGTTTTCCTTAACACATTTAGAAAAGATTTTAATCGTTGATTGTGTCACTGCGTGACCCATTTTCTGGGAAACCAACTTGAGGCGTCTTAAGAGGTTTGTACTTACCTTCGCCTTCCCTGAAAGCTTGGCAGTTTCAGGATACATTAAAGCACACAGCCAGAAGCACACTATTCCTTTTGAAAATAACAGTCTCGGATTGTTCATGAACAAAAAAACCCCGACAGATTTCCTTGGCCGAAGCCCACTATTGTTCAAACTCTAGGTACTGAAATGGCACAGACTGCAGTTCAAAATCACACCTCAAGTTAAAAGAAGAACAAACAAGTCTATCAAATATTTTTGCGTAACAAACACATTAAAGTAAATCAGCGTAGCATGTAGATTTGAATATTCACTAAGACTAAATTTGTCTAACAAATAATCTGTTGTGAAGTATTTGCTTATTCTTGGCAATACACTAAAACTAGAAATTGTCTGTTACCATCATTGGTTTCATTAGAGTTTGTTCTAATTGATCACCCATGTCCTAAGACATATGCTTTTGTTTGGCTGTATTTAATGAAGGACCATCAACAGATAATGCAACTTCAGAAACAACATTTATGGGCCATTCTATTTTTCCTTCCTTCTGTTTTTCCAATTTAGTCTCTGAACCATAAAGTGTACAAATGACGAGGCTGCGTTTGAGTTGCTTTTGCGTCCAACGTGTAATGACAGTCAATTACCTGAGCTATTATTTCCTACTGTAGAATAAATCACTAATGCCAATTAAATTAAAGTCATGCTTTTATCATGTATTTGAAGCACCCAGTCAACCCCCAGGAAACGTTATGTGGAATGTCACCGACTCCAGAGTAGTCCTCAGCTGGGAGGAAGTAAGAGCTATGGAGAACGAGTCCGAGGTGACTGGGTATAAGGTAAGTGAAAACAGAGCAGAAGAATATCTGAAAGCAATCCGTGGTTTGCTTTTTCTTGCCTATTTGCAAGGCAGTAAGTTCAGAGGATGCACAGTAGCACAACTAAACCATTTCAGTAGTGTCTCCTTTTTATAGATTTGAATCATTAATGGTACACTAAACGTCATCTCCTCCTCGTGCACAGCCAGGAGCTGCAGCCTTTGCTGCCAGCTCTTGGGATCCCACTTATCCAAGTGCATAACACTTGGATGTTAGAACATGTATAACACTTATTATAAATATATAACATTTATCCAAATGTGTAACACATAATCCAAAATTTAGCTGATGGGTGTAGTCTCCATTGCTGGCCAGGGATATTTATTAGTACCACGTATATCAAACTGATATTCTTAAACCTTTTTCTTCTTTCCTACTGCGGACATGCTCATTGCCTTGATAGAAATTACATTGCTACATCTACTCTAAACCTGATCAGCGCACAAATGTACAGGCATTTAAAGATGTCATATATATGTTAAGTATGTTTAAGAGAATAGCTGAGGATGTTCTTGATGAGCTGCGTACAGCTGGACCCCACATCCCGCATAAAAAATTTATGCTGAAGATCTGACTATGCAGTGTTCCGAGTTCTACTGGCAAGAAATACGTGTTTACAGCTTAGATAAGCCACCTAGTTTCATAGATGGTAGCTGACCTAAAAACATACCATGTAGAGTTTCAAACTGCATCCTCTGTCTCCCGCAACGATTTCAGGTCCCCCTGTGGGTAACAAACATTGCTAAGTACGCAAGGATAAGCTGCATTTTGATAATGCTGGTTAATTTTACTGAAGTGAAGCACTTAGGGCATCGCTTTTATCCCAAAAGGCAAGGGCAGTGCCGTTAACTAAAGTTGGCTTGCCAGGAAGAGAAGAGCCAACAAATGATATTGAAAACACCAGAGCAGCCGTAGTGCAGTCGCTGTGGAAGCGAGCCGTGCGGCTGTGTCCCTCCGAGAGCATTTTATAGCAAGGCATGGCTCTGGGGAGCATGCCTAGAGGGTGGCAGCGTGTGTGTAATTCCAGTGGCCTTGCGGGTTTTTTCCATTTCATCATTACTGCCGTTATTCTGCGGGAGTCGGGATTGCTGGTTTTTGCACTGGGAAACTCCCAAGCTTACCTGCTTGTCAAACCTGTGAAACTCTGCCAGGTGAACGCACTGGATCCACATATTTTTTAACGTTGCCAGGACATACCTCTCCGTGCCTCGCCTCACCACTGGCAGCGGGGACTCTTTGGGCTCATCAAGCCTTCAGGACAGAAGAGGGTCTGATGTTGCTTTTAAATCCCTCCCTCTTGCCTGATCGTATTGAGCAGCGGGCCATGACATTCAGTTGTAGCTTCCATTCTTTAAAACATAAAGGACATCGAATGCAGTTAGGTTTCGTAACAGAATCATCACTCGACACTTGCAGAACGTCTTCCAACGTAGTCTGTAGTTTTGATTAGTTCTCTCCTTCCCAAACTACGTATTGGCGTAAGAAGCTAATCTAGATAATGACAGATTCCAAATGGTGGGATAATTTATAGAACAATATATTATTAAGACACTCAACAGAATATATTATTCATTTGTTATCATTATACATTGTGCCATTTTAGATTAAAGCTGGGATAAAAGAGCTTGATTGATGTAACCTTCTTTAAATGTAATTCTGCCCTAGAACATTAACACAAAATCAGATCTTTTCTCTCATCCTATCTTTTTAAAGACAGAAACCTTGTTTCTAAGAAACACAAATAAAAACTGCAGAGCCGGTCCCTACTGGAAGAAATGACACACTACAGCTCTTTCTTGCGTTGCAGGTTTTGTACAGGACCAGCAGTCAGACCGATATGAACGTGCTGAACACGGACAAGACAACGGCTGAACTTTTGCTCCAGTTTAATGAAGATTACATTATAGAAGTAAAAGCAACAACTGAGGGCGGGGATGGCACTAGCAGCGATCAGATCCTGATTCCCAGGCTAGCTAGTAGGTTGAAGCTCAATCACTCTTATTTCGCCACATGCCTATACCAGGTCCCCGACCAATATCGGAACCTCCTTTATACCAGCCACAGTATAGAGATATGTCCCTGCCCTGGCGTAATGAATCATTACTAAGCTCGCAGCTGACACCCAGCAATTGTCGCAGCGTGTCTTTGCAGGAGTTGAGTCCTTACTGATGGGGAGAAAAAAAGAATTAATGCTTGTATGTTGTATGGTAATAAGGTAATAAAAAGAAAAGCAATTAACAGTCTATATGCCCATGACAAACTTCATTCTATTGAACTGGTAAATTACCATGTAAATTGGTATTAAAAATGTTAGATTTTTTTTACTTTTCTCCTTTTTTTTATTATTCCTTGAAGGTAAAGACCATTTGTACGGTGCCAGCATTTTGCAGTACATTTCTGTAGTTCAAAAATATTTAGTGGATTTTTATAAATTTTCACTGCTTTTCAGAAATAAAAAATTACAATAATTTTTGCTTAGCATCTAGGAAGAGTAATAATTTGACAGAGGACATACTTATGCTTTCATTTAATCCTGACCTTTTTCATTTGTCACAGGTATGGATGCAAGAGGTTCTGGTCCATCAGTTGTGAATATCTTCAGTGTATCCAGCTTCTTACCAACAATATTCTCCTTGACTCTTAGTTCAGTGTTGTGATGATACATTTTCATTTGCTGGGAAAAAAAAAAAATGAATTGGTTACTACAGAAAAGTGCTTTTTTTAAAAAAAAAAAAACTGCAGTGGTTAATGCATGTTTTTCTTCTATCCTGACGTGTTTTTAAATTCTTTATATTTCACTGTAGGTTGAAGTAAAAAATATTATGTAAAACTTAGCAAATCCTTTAAAAAGGAATTTAAAATGCCTTAATACTTGAACCAAAGGAGTTTACACGTTACATACTTCAGATACAATGTAAGAGAGAGTAAGAGCAACGGCACTGTGATCAGAGTTACGAGGAAGAGCTTAGCTCGGTGAGAAACCCCATTTTTGCAGTGACACTGAATTGTTTGGGGTATGTTCTGCGTCGTTACCATAACACCTTCCTACGTACGACAGATGCCATCAGAGACATGGCGTTTCAATCAGACCAAGCAGCCGTTCTTATGACAGTGCCATAATCCAGTAGGTTTGGATCGGTTTTCTTACTGCCCTTTATAAGTTATTGTAAATCTAGCAAGAAATCAAGGCTGGAAGGTTAGAGAAAAGTCACAGTACGGCTTGTTAGTTTTGCACAGTGCATGTTGGGGTGTCCAAGAGGCAGGGCTTCCACTACTATTCTTAAGAAAATGTTTCACAGCCGTGTTTCAAAGACGGCTCTCCGTTTTATCGCAGCATATGTCTATATACCTTTTCAAGCACCTAACCTTCCTCTCCATCAATAGACTTTGAAATTAATTTCCTTATATCCCCACCTTATATCTCTTAACCAGGTTCTTTATTCATAACCAGGTCCTTTCACCTTCAGGATCTTTTTTATTGCCCCTCTCTGAACTCCTGTCAGTGTGTTTCACTAACAAAAGTGCCCAGTTTTAAGCATTATTGAAATGCAGTTGCACCATGGCCTTATGAAAAGGGACTACGACCACCTCCCTACCTTGTGATGTGGTGCTTCCAAATATGCAGCCCCAAATTTATCTTGCTCCTTTGTCTACTGCACCGCACTGTAAACTCATCCTTAATTCAGTGTTACATTCATAACTGTCCTTCTTGCTGCTCTTTAGCCAATTCAAAACTATTTTACCGGGTCTGGCACTCTAATACACTCCTTACTGTCTCATGATTCCAGTAAGTTTATGGCAATACTATAGGTTATAATAAAAAAATTACACAAAGACACTTCAGGCTTGCTATTATAGAGAAATCTCTGCTTTCTTTCATAGGAATATATTAAAGAGACATTAAACCTGGCACATTTGACTTCTACACTAGTGAGTTTAGTCAAATCAGCCTTTTAGACACCTTTTAGAGAGCTGCCCACATACATGGTAGAGCACGTGTTCATGTGACATAAAGCACATCCTTTTGAAGAGGTTCGGGGTTTTTTTTTAATCTCACAGTGTTATTACAACACACAGAACTGTAAAGGAAGAGAACCAGGATTCATGAAATTACAGTAGTACTGTAGAAGAAAAATACCTTGATATGCATTCAAATAGCAAATTACCTTATTAGTATCACATCCAGACAAAAACATGTGCTAACTGTTGAAGTAAGCAAGATCTGTATATACTGTACATATATAGTTATACATGGCTAGTTGCTTTTCAGTGTGGCTAACCAGTGATGTTTTCTGACACTTGCAAGTGGGGGGGGTGGGGTGGGTGGGAGATGGAAAACCAGGTGTGACTAGTAAGTATATAGTTATGCTTCATGCAACAAAGGGTGACTCTTATTTTCTATTCTTGTTTCACAAAATTCTAGTCCATGTTCCTGTATTGCCATTTTCATGCGATTACACTGTATTATTTAATTTCTAGTTATATATCTCCATGAGATATGTACCAAGTACCTTGTTTCATATTGAAAAGTTTGAAAATTTATCCTTAAACTTCCAGTTGTGTGTGTATCCTATGGTTATCTGTGTGCATTTTTTTCTATTACTCTAATAAAATATTTATTACGTTGAGGGATACTAGAATATTTCCAATAGTATTGCTTGTCCGTATTACATATTTGCACACACGGGGATTTACTGCATCTAAACCTCCTTGTCTGTGTTCCTCGCAGTACTTCTGCTAACTGGCACTTCTGGCAGGATAGGAGCGGTTTCCCTCGCGGTAGCTTTGCTGCCGAGAAGACTAAAATCCTAACACATACACCCAGGGAGAAGAGGAGTAAGGATGTAAATACGTCAAAGTCTTGCTCCGGAGGAGCCAGACATGCACAGGGCAGGGGCCCAAGGCGCAGCTTGAGCTTCTGAGCTCTGCCTCTGCGCACAGGTTTGCGGCACGATGGACAAAAAGCCACCTCCCTTTCCCTGGCTTGCTTTCCCCTCTATCCAATTACGCTGTTCCCTCTCCTCTGAAAATAAAAAAATAATAAAAAAAAAGTAATTCTCCTGAAGAAGAGTTAGTTCTTTATAATAATTTATTTAGTGTATCGCTGTTTAGCACTAAATTGCACCGCCTGTTCTCCCTTGCACATTGCCTGTTCCTTACTTACTGCAGCTTGCCATAAAGCCAGAGCCTTCCCAGCACTGAAACCTCTTCGCTGGGAACACAGACAAAACAGAACTATATGTTTTAAGCTTTGAAAGCATGGCTTCTACCTACGTTAACAGGGAGCCGATCCAGATGCTGCAGGAAGGGTTAATGATAATCCCAGCACATTTACAAGTGTACAGCAAGGCCAGACGGGCAGGTTTTCCCTTTCAGATGGTTGTAGGCAGACACCTGCCTCGCTCTGTATTTCCCCCAGTGTTCAGATTAGTCTTCCTTTAAACTGAGCTCTGTTTGTTCCTCACCTCGTGTTAATTCACTTAATGTTTCTCTGCGGTAATAAAACTTGATTCTGGATTCTCCAGGGAGAGTTGGAAAAAAAAAATAAGTTGTAATTGAGGCAAGTATGGGAGGAAAAGGTGAAGAGCCAGTAAGGGATAAGGTGAGAGGTCCCTGAGCCAGCCTACCTCTTGCAGGCTTTTCCAGAGCAGCTTCTGTGACTAACCGAGTTTAGCAATTCAGTCCTGGGGAGAAAAAAAAGCAAAGAATCAGTGGTGATGAAAAACGTGAATATTATCGCTTGTATGACCAGAACTGCGGGTGATGGGGACGGTGTTTCTGCCATTCCACTTCCACTTGTTCTCACACCAAGAATAGCCAGCACTTTGTCACTTACAATTGCTATTACGTGAAATCCAGTAAGACACAATAGTAGGCTTGAGTCATAGTTTTTATGCAAACACTATTGTAAAATGTATGGGGTTTAATACCCTAGCCAAAATCGTAGCTGAACTCCTCCAAGCTGTTCAGTAATGCTGAGGGCTACCAAAGAGCAACGCTGAACGCTGGGCAGAGGCAGAGGAGGAGCAGGGAGGGAGAGGAAGGCGAGCCCCTGGAGGGATGAGCGGAAATTATCTCCGGCTCCCTGTGGCATTGAGGGTGAGAGGTGGGTGCTGCAAGGAGGGCGAGCACCCGCAGCAGCATCACCACGGAGACTTCCAAGGGGTTTTGCTGGAAACTGTTAGTGCAACACAAAACTGGGCGACTCACTGGGGTGTTTTGGACAATGACTCAAGCTGTCACTGTGAAAAGGAGAAAGGATGCAAGAGTCCTGCCACCAGCTGAATACGCACACCAAAGGAAAAGGGATGTGATACAGCTTAATAAAAAAAAAATGGTTTCAACTGCGTGTGCCTCCCCTGGAAGCTGTAACGGCTTTTGCTGGACGCCGGTACCAGAGGTGATGGGAGTGGTTTGGGATTTGGGTGTCTGGACGGTTGGGCTGATTGTTGGGTTATTTTAGGCGTGGGTTTAAAGTTTCTCACCCTGCACGGCTAGTCCCCCAAGATTTGCTTTCTAAAGGGTTCCTTGTGCCACCTCAGTAACGTTGGCGGTTTTTTCATTCTTTCCTGACAATTTCAAATGAGGGGACTTGCTAACTCCTCCTGTGCTTCAAGTCTGAATTTCTCAGGGGTAGCTGGTATAAGAATTTATAAAAAACACCTTTTTCTTTGGACAATTTACTCTGTGGGATATGTTGCAAACACGCAGGACCCTCTATGAATACAAAATGAGTTAAAAACTAATACCGCTTTAGCCCTAAGAGATACTGGAGATCCCCATTATCTACTTAATTTGCCTTTCACTGGTGGAACGCAGATGTGGGCAGTGCCTGTCAGGTTATATATGTTGTATCTTAATAACAGGCAATAAAGCAAGCTGTCCTGCATGAGGGAGTGCATTAATCTGACAGCTTTCTGTCTGAAATAAATAACAATGGAATATTGTGAAAATAAAATGAGTTTGTAAACAGGCACTTGCTCTCTTAGGAAGAACCGCCTCCTCGACTGTTTTATGCTAATGCTCTGAACTCCTGAAAAGCAATAAAAAAGGATATGTTTAGCAGAGGTATAACTGAATGTACGTTAACGTTGTTTTATCAAACCTGCTTGATAAAAAGGGGCACCACTTTTCTTTAAATCTGATGCATACGTAGTGCAAGCTGCAGCATGATGGGGGGGAGATGGTACACCACTTAACTCTATCTCTAGCTATCAGTCTTACCCTCTTAGAAAAGAGCTTTTCTGCAAAGACTTTTCACAGCTCACAGCTGCCTCCCTGGCATGCACACAGCTTGGGTCTCACCGGGAAGCGGGATGTACAGCCTATAAAAAAGCAGAGACATTTGTCTTTTTGCAAGCTTAAGATCTATTTCAACAGCTTCAGCAAGCAGAGCCTGCCCCGCACCCTGCACACATGGGAGCTGTTTCTCAGAGGTGCTATTAACGTCTCACCTTCAGCCTCGCAAGGTCGGCTAAGGATGCGGCCGTCTCGTTAGCATCAGTGGGACCAGTCGCTACCACTCCATCACAGCGCTGGCCGCAGGACGAGGACACGCAGACAGACGCTCCCTTGGCAGCCCTCCCAAAGACCGGCGCGTCCTCCCGCGCTGCCCTTGGCAGAGGGCATCCTCTCCAGGACAGACCTTCGGTCCTCCCGGGAGCCGCGCAGCCGCCGTCCTGCCTCTCGGCAGGGAACGGCTCTGCTACCGCACGTTCCTTCCAATGCCCGCAGCCAGCACAGTGGGTGCGACCCGAGTAGCAGGTAACGTCTCATCTTTGCCAGACGAATACGGCTGTCTCTAGGAGATATCCTCAGAGTACATGCATCTGTCTGTGCATAAGTACACTTCCCACAAATACAGATAGCTAAAATAACCCTAGCCTGTCACCAATTTTGAGTCTATTTTCATGTTTTCCTCTTGCTGACATTGGCTGTGCATTGCCAGTCCTCTGACTCTGTCCTGCTTCTCGTTAGGTGCATCAAAAAGTTCCCCTCCCCAACAGTCTGGTATTTCGATAGAGACACTCGCCTTCCCTTTCGTGGGTCCTCCATCAGCTTTAACTGCCGTGTTGCAGGGTCTGCGATGGCACTTATTGCCATTCATACCATGCTCTTCGTTTGCTTTGATTTTGAACTCTCTCTGTTTTGAGACTTTTCAGTTTGTGCATGGCAGTGTTTTAGTATTAGAATTTCACAAGACCTTCACGTGCATCTTTCCTTTGTTTTTTTCCCATCTCTAAGGGTCAAGAAAACCTGATAAACTCATTTGGTGTTAAATGTCTTTTCTTGAGCTCCTTGCTGATCTTTCTGAGGTCAAGAAGTATCTCTGAAAGTCTCTCATTTTTTTTTTTTTTAAATGCACAAATACAGGAGACATGCCAGTAACCCTATGTAGCATTATTAAGACACTTTCTTCCCAATGTACCTAAGATTATTTTCTTAACCTTTAAAGGCATAATTAGACCTGTGAGGTCTGGACCATGCCTGCTGCCTGTGCTGTGCTCTTCATTCCATCTCGGCGATTAATTCCCTTTGGGTGGGAGAACATCGAGGCATTGGCAAATGCTGAAAAAGGAAGAATCAAAAGCATCCCGTTAGGAGCCAATACAACTTCAAGATGTTCATTAATTCAGCCCATGACAATTCAAACTCAAAGTAACCCCTAGGACAGGGACATCCCAGAATTGTCCATCAGGAAAGAGCAACTTCTGAGAGTCCAGCTCCCTGCTGCCCGCTCAGCCTCCAGCCTCCCAGATCCCGCAGTCCTCGGGATGCAGAATGACCCAGCTGCAAGAGGAGAAGGGACACACAATTCGCTTCCCCCCTCCGTTGCCAGCTGAGGGTGCAGGATTGGAATCATCCAGCAGCACAAGGGAAGGGTTTGCATGTCCTTGGTCAAAGGCGGGACCTAAACCCAGCTACCAAACCATCTGACCATCAATAAAAATGCAAACATAAAGATGCTGCCTTTGAATGAAAGCGAGTGGCAGCTGTGCTCCGGAGCGACTCCCTGCTCTCCCCGAGCACTTAACGCAGCATCCTCCTGCTCCGGGACTTGAGGGGCCTCGGCGATCTCCCTGCCCTGCCGCGGAGTTACAGCACACCGAGGCAGGTACTTCTAAGCACTCGTAGGGACTTATTTTTAGGACTCTGAACTTGTTGCTCTGCAGCCTTAAACAGAAGAGCAGATTGTTTCTGTCACCTCCAGGGAAGGTGCTGTGAACACTTCCCCGAGATTTGGGCACCTAAATGCACCTCCCGTGCCCATTAATTTAGAAGGAATATCGACAGGCAGGAAAGGCGTTCATCGGGATGGCTCTCCTTGGTGATTTCATTCTAGGGGATCTTTCTGTTTTATGCTGGAACAGAAGCAACGACCTGTTACATCAGCTAAAGACATAAAAAGAAACAAGTCAGAGAAAAGAAGGGAAAGCCCTCTCTTTCATGCCCTTTATGATACAAATAATAAATCATTTTTCCCAGCTGAGGACCTGTGAAGGAGTCTATCAAAAAAGACGTGTTTAACAAGAATTTCTCTCATTAGCAATCCAAGCAGGGCCATGGTTAAAGCAGACAAATAATTTGATTTTTGTCACACTTCCTAACATTGCCACCAAACTGAGGCATTTAAAGTTACACTTGTCACAACACTAATTATCTGTTTGAACAGCAGAGCTCTCAGCCGATTGAATGAGTTGTTCTGCAGTTAAGAACACATCATTTCATCAGCTGCATCTGATCGTCATTACTTTTTGGATATAGGATGTAAATCGACTATAGCAACAGAAAATATGGCTTTGGTACCTTTACAGCAGCTTCGTAGGAGACGGGGAACTCTTCTGCAGCAGCCAAAAGCTTCTGCTCATGTACTGGAAAACAACGTCTTGGGGTTTTGTGTTGCCTTGGAAACATGAAAAATAAAGCGCCATTAATTACCTATTCTTCAAGCAACCAGAGTATCCAGTGCTGAGGGCCTGATCCAAGGCTAATGAAACCCCTACCCCAATTTCAGCAGATTTTGACTGATCCATCAGCCCTTCTAAACAAGGAGAGGACCAAGGCAGAGCAAAGCTCAGCCAAGTTTTACTTCTGACCATGTTTCCAGAAGAGCTTCCAGAAGGCTTCAGGCAGACACCCAAAGTGGTGGTTCACACTGGTGCCTTCTTGCCTTCACATCCATGACACTGTTAACATTGTCATCTGTTTATTTTTTAAAATATATGCCCTCTTTTTTCAAAGAGGTACTAGCAGCTGACCTGATAAACATCCATGCAAACATACATACAAGACCTATAAAAATCCCACGTATACATTTTCTCCAGATAGGAAATCATGCTAATAGTCCCGGTCATTGGCACAGAAGCAGGAGTTCAGCCAGGCCTTCTGCTATCGTTCTTTCTGCCCAAAAAACTGCCAAATAACTGTGTCTCTACTATTATATCTTCTGTATAATCATTTTTAACTGATAATTAAACATTTTTTAACTACAGACTGCTTGCTTCTTTTCCTCCCATTAGTAGTGGTGCTTTGGTCCTAATTATAAATCTCTATGAAATAGGTGAAGACTAGAATCGACCTCTTCTTGCGGGAGTTTGAAATTGTCCTAAAATTTTCTTTTGGAAAGACTGTTTCACCCCACCCCCCTGCCAGCACAGCCCAAAGCAATTGGCTGAAACTCCAGCCACAAAGGTATGGAAGGATAAAAATAATTCCAGTAAAATCTTAACTTTCTCCAGGGATCCTTCTCATTTATGAACTATGCAAAGCATCCCTTCTCTTTCCTTTACAATTAATATTATTCTTTGTCTATCAACCCAAGCACAACTTTATTTTCCACTCATTCATATTCACAAGGCTGACCATCCCTGCTAAAGAACTTCGATTATCTGGTTTTGGATTTGGGCTGGGTTTTAACCCAGCAGTACTTGACACCACTGGAAGTATTTTATTAAATAGGTGCTGAAACAGGGTGAAGTCCCGTGTGCCGCACAGCCTGTTCGAAGACGGGCATGCACTGGCGAGCTGGAGTAACGCCGGAGTCTGAGACTCCAGCGTTTTCCGCCGTGGCGGTAACCCTGTGCAGCGGGCAGAGAACGAGCCCACGGCACAGCCGGAGAAGTGCAGAGCACGCTGGAGCTTCTGCTCGGAGGGGACCTTGCAGCGGTCCCCAGCCGCTTCCTTGGGGCGTAGCAGGGAGCACACGAAGCCGTATCGGCACACAGCTCCCTGCAACAGTGCAACGGGCACACCTCGTCCCCTCCAATCACGCTGAACCCTTCTTGTCTCCATGTCTGAGCTCCAGCCTCACCTCCACAGCAGTTGGTACTAAAAAGGACACAGTTCAGCCACAGACCCAAAGCTGACTTCACCACTTAACCCCAGGAGCCTAACCCATCTAATTCCAGCCATACCTACAGCTTTTACATCACATGTATACCCTCCTAAAGAATCACAGAATCATTTAGGTTGGAAAAGACCTTTAAGACCACGGAGTCCAGCCATTGACCCAGCACTGCCAAGTCCACCACTAAACCATGTCCCCATAAAGTACTCTGTCCCATGACCGTTGGCATTAGCATATACGAAGTTCAAGACCCATTTCAGTGTTTGTAGGCAAAATGCGTCAGCAGCATTTCAAACTGCCTCCTCGACTTAGGAGGTTAATGAGCAAAGTATGCTGGAGACTGCGACTTCTCCCGGGTCTCTCGCTGCCTCCTCCCCACCTGAGCTGCTTTGCTTCTCAGCACACTTCTAAAGAAACATGATTAACCATTTAGGAAAAGCAATCCACCAGGAACATCCTGGTGGATTTGTTGAGAAAATCATCTATAACAGACTCAAACAGTTCCTTTTCTCTGTTGACACTGTTCAACAACTACGGCTGAAAGGGATCGTATCAGACACTGGCACCGGTCCCCACCGTTTAGTGCTTGCGTGCTGGGGGAAAGCCGCAGATCCAGCCCTGCAGCCATCCCACGTCTGGCCGTACCCCGTCCCTCCACCGCAGCCCAGGGGATGGGATCTGGAGATCCTGCCCACAGCACAGGGATGGGGCACAGCCACCTCCCACGCTGCTGGAAATGCACCACCTTCACCTTGTAACACTGCGCAAACACGGTAAATGCTATTTTTACATTTGGTCCCAGCTATTTTAAGCAAAAATTTACTTAAAAAGACACCGAAAGACAACTTTTTCCTTTAGTTAGCCATCCATTTCTAAATGGGCTGTTTATATCGGTAATTTTGAGTTTTCTTTTCTCTCTCCAGTTTTCCTCAGGAATAATGCCATTGGCAATCTCCATGAATCTCTTTTGACTCTTTCTGAAGGTTAAGCTGACTACAAGAAAACCGGATCAAAGGGAGAGAAAGACTTTATTCTAGAAGCACAGAAGTATTTACATAACACAAGATAAGCTAGAACTCCTCATTTCTACCACGTAGACACGCTTGTAAAGAGTGTATAAAAATAGGCCATTTTTACTTCAGTTGGGGAGGGGAAGAGGTATTTTGTAGCTCATGTAAGAGAAGAGAGACAAGGCTGGCAATCAGCACAGTTTGTCATGCATCTAATTAAAAAGATCCGTAGGTTTCAGGGGTTTCTGCCTGAAGAAGAATCTCTCAGAGCCCTTCTGATGCACAAGAGGAAAAGAGAATGAAGTATCCCACCGCAGCCTGGGGCTGACACCTCCTCCGAGCAGCAAACCAAGGACCATGAGGAGCCCGGCTAAGTAAGACAAAGGTTGAAACGTCAAATGACAAAGCTGACCATTGATTGGGAAATGACTGCCAGAAACAACCGGATTGGCACAGGCAGCCCTCGAAAAGCAAGACAAGAGCTTTATTTCAACCTCCTCTTCTGAGCTGCTGGCTGAGCTCCTCAGCTGTGACCACAAATTTTGGCAGCAGTCTACTAATAGGGCTGATGAGAGGTAATACAAATTGACTTAGGGTTGGTCATTGCAGAGCAATAATAAAAATGAGATGAGAGACATTTTTTCACAACATATTTCTCAAGAAATGGCCTCTTTTTGGCCAGCTCTAGTAGATTCAGAATAACAGGAAGTTCAATACACTTATCACTATTTATTCTAACAAGTTCATCATCTGTTCTCAACTGATGCACTGAGACCAAACCCCTAAATGTTTCAATATCAAACACCCACTTCTGCCTGCCCTCATAGGAGCAGAGCTACCTGTTCTGCAGTTAGTCAGCTATCCTCAAGGAAGAAACGAGAAAGGCCATGCTTTAAATTAGACCCATCTGGTAAATACTTTCTTGAAAAAATGAGACTTATGTCATGTTTTGGAGCTGTCAGAGGCAGAGGTTTCCCAGCAGAGGCCATCCGTCCCAGATAACTGCTGCCAGCCCTCAAGAGTATCAGTTAGTCTGTACTGATTGTTTCTATGAAAAAGATGACTGAAGGGTCAAGGAGGCTGACCTCTGAGTATGAACATCATGGTAGAGGCTAATAAAAGCCCAGGTACCGAGACAAGGAGCAGGGCATCTCTTCCCAGCACCTCCCTTTCCTTCAAGGAAATAACAGGACTCTTGCTCTTCTTTGAGTCCAGTAAGAACCAAGATGCTGCTGCTTGTGGCCACTTTCCTACTTAATTACAGCATGTCACTAGAAAGTGCGGGAGAGGTCCATGTCCCTCCCCTGCCCAAAGGGTTTTAACCCACCACCTCTGATTTTCTTGAAGCCTGGTCGATTAGAACTCTCCCTTACACCTAAACTCCCAGCTGCATGTTTGGGATGAAAGCCCGGCCTTTAGAGATGAGGGGACCATGGTTTCTAGACCCAGATAATGTGCTAACTAGGCTCTGTTTCATACAGCCCACGGCACGGTCACAGCCACAGCTTCAAGGCTAAATTGCCGCGAACCACACTTTCCAAATCTCAGAGGAGTCTCACGCCACAGCCAGGCTTGGGTCCGGCTCCCCCCCCTCCCCGCCGCCGGTCTATGCAGTTTTAATTCATTTCCAGCGTGCCACGTGCTCTATTCTCTGGTCACAGCACAGCTGAAGTGCAGCCACACGAGTCCTGCCGTTACTAAAGCAGCTTCTGTCTCGCTGCTGTTATCGGGGCAGCACAGGGCTGGGACCAGCTTGTAAGGAGAGGAATTGCTTACATAATTTATGATGTCTCTTGTTGTCAAAATAACCAGACAAGCTTAAAAATATAAGCAGACACTGTGAGGAACAATATGCTTAAAATGTTGAATTATATGGTAGTGGCATAGAATGAGAAATACTTGAAATTAGAAGAGAATAAAAATGTAAGGTATTACAGAAAAATGTTTGACATTTCTCTATTTCACCCATCAATAATGCATCATACTTTGCTTTAAAGACAGAAGATGATGATGTCCAGGTGGCTCAGGGAAGATATTTGAAGTGCCAAATAAACATTATTGCAGCAAGTGGACTCTGCTGGTGCCTCGTCACGCCCGTAACCTCCAGGGAAGGGACCTACCAGACAGCCGCTGTACACGGGCTTTTTAGGTGCTTTATTTTAGTGATAAGAAAAAAAGCTTTTGGACATCTATTTCTCTATATGTTCAGAGCACCTAAGTTATGTGAGCACGGTAACTCGTACACCAAGAAAACAGATGCACAAATGAACGTGCCAAAAGGCACCAGAGCATCGCTGTTTACAGAGGGGAAGTCTTCCTCTGCACGCCTACGGCAGGGCAGGACTCCTGGCTCCCGACCTCGGGATCGACTCGCCTGAGGACGTGAAGACCAACATATAAAGTATATACACAGAAAAACTGAGGGAGTGGCTGGCTGTTTTCTGAACACCAGCAGCAGAGAAGATGCTGATTGCCAGGTTGCGGATGGACACCACGCATTTTAGAAATTAGAACATAAGTTGTTGGGCTGGGTTTTTTTACCACATCAGTTGGATTTCTGTCTGTGGGAAACTTCTCCTCAGAGAGGCTCTTTTCACAGAAACAGCAGGGCATGGAGCGGTAACAGCGTGAAATGAGAGATCTTGAAAAGCAGCGTCGTTCTGCAGGAAGCCCTGCATTTGCATGTTAAGCTACATCTATTCCCTGAATGCTCAGACACATGAAAGCAACCCCAAACTTTTAGTTAGCAGCAGATCTTTTAGCTTCAGCCTGAATTTAAAGGTCATCCGTGTTTAGAGCTTTTTTTGCACTTAGCTGGAGCAGCGTTACACAGCTCTCCTTAGGAAGAGAGGCGAGAAAAGTGCCGGCTCGGCCATGCCGGGACATCGGGGTCACAATCCCGTCTGTAGCAGCGTCTGACATCGGCCCCCGTTCCCAGTGACAGTGGCCCCGATACACTGGGATGTTGTATGAGAGACACTTCTCTGATATCGGTGACCTTAACAAGTGCTTTTTAGCACTTGCCAGGGCTATGACAGCTGAATCTTTTTAGGCATGTAAATGCAGCGCAAGTGGAAAGCAACCGAATGAAACCCACTGTCCTTTTCACAACACAGTCCCGAGGGAAGATCAAGATATTTGAACTCAATTTTAACCTTTCTCATCTTCAGAAATCAGACCTATTTTTGACCAGGCTGAAGTTTTTCTACCTGACATGGCAATTCTGCCCTTCAGCTTTGCGCCGTGCGGCTGGAAGGGCGGGCAGGGCTAACGCCCACCGTCTCCCTCCCACCCCCATGGGCAGTACCGCCTCACCGCCACCAGCACCAGCCAGCCGGGGCTGCAAGGCACAGATGCTCAGCCGTGCTTCTCACTCCTCCCCATCCTCCCACGATGTCCTGACAAACGGTCAGGCATCGCAAGGCTGCCATCAACACCACCGAGCTCCCCAGCATGCCGTTTCCTCCCTTTCTTCGGCATTCAGGAGCAGGTGAAGTGGGAGATAAAGAATAAAATTATGACCCTTGTCATTGTCTTCCAAATAAGAAACACTGATGTCGCAGCGTATTTGAATATTCAGGAAAGGGGCAGACCTACATACTGGATTTACTGACATAAATGTTGGTCTCAGCTATTGAATTCCTGGCGCTGATGAAGGTTGCAGAAAAATTATATGTATGCAGAATGGATAAGAGGTGAGGGCTCGCTTTTGCCTGCCAATTTATGAAGGACTTGAATGATTGTTGGTTTGTCTGGGTTTGTGATTAGATCGATATGGCTTATGCCTAAGTATACTGCTGATATAGACGGGCAATTAAATAGCAATAGAAGCTAAGATCTTTGGATTCAGCTGAAACGCACCGGGGAGCCGGTAGGGAAGGATCCCTGCAGAGATTGATTCAACCCCAGAAAAGGAGTGGATACCCTCCAGAGAGTTTTTATTTCAGTTCTTCTGGACTCATCATTTATCTCACACGTGCTGGCAAGACAGCATCAGGTCCCATCTCCTCTGGAGGTGGAGCACAACTTCTGAAACCAGGAGGAAGGGAGCAGACGGAGGTGGGGACAGCAACACACACCCCCCAACAACGACAGCAGAGGCAAAAAGCCCTCAGACAACTGCATACAGTGGGACTTAAAGCCCCGTTTCAAGGTGCCCTCCTTCCCCTCCCTCCTCTTTCTCTCGTGGTACTTAGAGGTGGTTTCTCACACAACCGAAGGAAAGTGCCTAACCTCACAAGAATGTTATTTTAAAGATGAGCATGCCTTACTCACAAATTCTAGACGTACTTGTTCAGCACTTCACTGAAGGGTGAGTTCAGGTCTGACAGCAGCTACCCTCAGGGGTACCGCCAGCGTTACGCAGGGGCAGTGGGTAGGTACAGCTGGTGTCACCAAGCGAGCAGACTTGCTTAGCAAGGCAAAACATCCACCTGGGGCTTTGGAAGACTCGGGTTCTGGCCTCCCAGTTCCCTTGCATGGATGCATTTAAGCTTTGCTCTGTTGACTCCACAAGTGCTGACGGTGCTGAGGCACCTGGTGTGCTGAGACCACTACTTATCCTGATAATGAATGTGACAAAATTGCTTGGGGTTTTGGGAGTGTTTTAGCTGCTTGTTTGTCTGTATCTAGGTAAGTCCCTTGTCTTACACTTGGAGTTACTTTCTGCCTGTAAACCTCCTACCAAAAGGCATCTTTTTCCAGTATCGCAGTTCCCAGGGCATCTGGTAGCAACAACATTAGACACTGCGAAGTCTTGGAGGTTTGCTCTGTCGTCCAGCACCAGAGAGCCCTCCCAGCCCCAAAGCACCTTGAGAGATTCCATGTCCCTGCCTCCAGGAGTCCCGCTGCACATCCGCCATATAGCACAGGACCATGGTCTGGATCAGACCACAGGCTGAGGAGGGAGGAGGAGGAAAAGAGATTCTTCTTTTCCCTCTCCCCCTTCAACAAATCCACACCAGGTCATCACGCTGGCTTACGGCATCCGATGCTACTTCGCACCCCTTTGCATTCACCTCTTACCTGGACCTTGGGCAGGTCATAAATCTGTTACCATTCTGGGACTCAAATGCTACCAGTGCATACCACTGAACTTCTCCTTTTCAACTATGTCTTCTCTGTGAGCGTTGCATTCAGTTACCCAAGCTTTACTGCTGCTTTTAGGGTATGGAGTTACACAAGTTACATAAAGCAGCAGCATCCCTGTGCGCAAGGCAGAATTGATCTTACGTACAGGATGGAAACATTTGTAGCTCACAATGGTCACCTGAAATAGGGTTATATAAAATTGCAGACAGCACCAAAAATTTCAAAGTAGAGAAAAAATTCTCTCTGACACCCCTCTAAAATAGGAATATTGTGTATTACTTTTAAATGCCTTATTTTATTAGAAATGTGGTCATGCGGCATTTAAATGTGTAACTATCTCAGGATTCAGTGCATCCGATGAAAGTTTTCACAGTCAAGATAAAAAAAAATAAAAAAAGCTTTGAATCAGACTTGCTCACCTTTAGCATGCTCATTTGGGGTCTTGCTCAGTACTTCATGCACAAACATCTTACAACATGTTAATGGCACAGTCAGGGAAGATTGCCTTTGGAAAGAGGAGTGAGAAAAAAGCAGCTGAGTCACCGCAGAGATTCAGTATTTGGGGAATACTGAGGAATGACTATCAATAAGGTTCAACACTCTATATCCAGCAAACAAAACTTCACCAGGAGTCATTAATCTATTACAGATGGTTTTTTTTAAATAATAAAAAAATTTAAAAAATCACAAACTGAACCAGTGCTCTTATTAGTCCAAGACCACAAAAATCTTTGCACATCCTTGATTTTCTATGGCAATTTTCTATCATCAGTTTAAGCCACCACTTATCATTTGGAATGAAAACACCAAAATTCGATAGCCTTTAAGAAAGGACTGACTAAGCCTTCAGTTGAAAGTAACTGCACATGTGCTGCCCTGCTGTTTGAAAGGCAGGGATCGTCCAAACCTTAGCCAACACGCTCCAGCCTAACCACATGAAGTGGTCCTACGCAGACCTTTCCTGAGAGTGGGCTTCATTCTGTAAACAGGTAAGAAAACTCTGGCCACGTCCCTAAGCTGGCTTCCCTACAGGGTACCGCCGTGCACATGAAGTTTAAAGTTAGATGGTACAAAATGTGCTTAATTACAAATGCTCTCATGCCAACGGTTTTCACTGCAGAGCACTGTAATATGGGAACAGCTTAGAAACGTTTTGTGTATGAAAATGCAAAGCAAGCACTTGCTATCTGAGCACTGACGTTCTTACGAACAAGTCATTGACAATATCTGCTTCTTTTACTGCAAGTTCAAAGCCCACAGATGAAGCTTTGGCCCATCACAGAAATATGGGAACTGCTTTTATAATTAGAATTTTTTTATTATTCTCATTGTAGGCTATTAGGCTGAGGGCCCACATTTGTAATTCATGCTTCTAATTCAATTATTTACATAAGGGACAAAAAATGTAAAAGCAAGTAAGACATAAAGTAGAAATATTTGTGGTTTCTTATTACAGTAAAAGGAGACTTCAAAACATAGCTTTAAAAATTAAGGACAACATTATTTCTAGATGTACAGCTTTTAATGGTCTCAAAAATACAAATTCAAAACTTAATCAATGATAAGCAAATGTTGGAGATGCAATACATAACGTTCTGGCCTAGTATATGTGCAAGGCAACAGTCTGAATCAGGAATTCTTGCCCTGAAACCATAATGCCTTTGTACGGTCACAGAGAAGTTCGAAAACAACGTATCTGACTCCTTTCCCTTTACCTGCAATGGACAATAGAAAGCCCAGCCAACGCAAAGGGCTGTTCAGTGACCATCCACATCATCCTTTTCTTAAACATATGTAAAGCTGGATGAACAAAAGACAAAAATGCAGGCTGCTATGTACTGCATTTCATGGACTTGATGATCTTAGAGGTCTTTTCCAAACTTAATGATTCTATGATTCTACATTTCAGTCTTAACACTGTCTTCTCATCATGCATCCTTTGTTAAATGGAGTAACGCAGGGGGCTGAAAATTACCAAGCAGGTGTTTAAAAGACATCCGTAAGCAGTTCTGCTATAGTCTAATTAGTGTTCTAATACATATTACAGTGCAGAGTCATCATTATTTCCTCTTCATTAGCTGCTGATATACAATGCATCTTAAAAAAATGTCTAACCTGCTTCTTTTTTTTTTTAATTTAAAAAAAAAAAAAAAGAGAGCTTATTTCTCCCATTAACATAACAAAGGCAATAGGAATATGATTAATGCATGCCATCTAAACTATGTGCATTAAACATTAAAAACCAAGGCACCATCTCAGCCTAATGTGCATTTGCAAATTATAAAATACGCTTGTCAATATTAACACTTGCACCAAATTAAATGCTGGTTGAGGAAGAAAATAACAGAAAAATAAACCTTTTCTTCTAGCTGTCTTTTTTGTAACTGTTGATCCCTATTCCTATTCCTTGGAAAGAGAAAGACCACAAAGTTCCACCAGAATGCATCCAAATTATTCGAGGCATGGCCTGACCTGGTGGGCAGAGAGCTACAGGATATATCTGTCTTGTAGTCACTCCCGTGAGAGCAATCTCTGTTAGCTCTACAGTTTTAAATTAGTTTCGGCGAGCATTAGCACCCTCTTTGCCCAAGCATAAAGCTGTAGGATGGAGAAATTTCTAAAACACTACCGTTCCCCTCAGCTTCTCAGATGGACTTTGCAAGTGCGCTGAGCTCAGCCCTGCTGCAGCGGAACTGCTCGCAGGATCCCAGCCAGCTGCTTCGAAGCTAACGCGTGTCTGAACTACAGTCACAGCCACGCAGAAACACTTCGAGCTCGGGTCTGCCAAATAGCGACGCGTGTCCTTAGGAGCACATCCGCCCGTTAGACATACTTTGTACCTTTTCCCATTGGGATAACTTGTGCCAAGGACAAGTTCCAAGCTTGTCTTCAAGCTTTGGTCCAAGTTCCCTTACATTGCTGAGGCTACCAAAGCAAAAGAAATTCAAGTGCTCCCTTCCTAGAAATATTCTGACACCTGCCAAGGAAATCCATCCTGGAAGCCTCTATATTTACCTTGATTATCCCCACCCAGCTGAGCTTCTCTCCCAGTGGAAACTCCAGCCGTGGCTATAGGTGAGCCCAGTGGTACAGCACATTTAGTTGTTTGATTTTGAACAACCAGGGGTACAGTCACTTACGCAGCTTCCCCTCTCCTGCTGTCAGCTCATCCCCTACAGAGGCCTTATGATAATTTGGGAGATTGAGCGATACATCAAGGACCCAGGCTCCTTTTCTCCCACGCTTGTGCAGACTGGAAACCCACATAAGAGGACTAAGAGACGCTGAGGTCTTGCAAAAATAAGACATTCCCTTTTCCATCTCAAAATTCAATTCAATTCTCCATCAAGCGTTGAAAATTAAGATGAACTCACCAGAGGGGACAGCGGCTGAGGAAGGTACATTTTTATGCCTGCTTCGCCTTTGACAGCAGCCCTTTCATTACAGCACATGGCAAGCCTTCAGCAACTTGCCAATTATGCCTGATCCCCCAAATTCAACGTAAAGCTTCTCTGCAGTTCTGCTCTTCTCCACCTTCTCTGACAGAGTAATAACAGATGCTTCACAAACCGATTCCTTATGAAATGTAACACCAAGTCTGTAATGAGGTTTTACTGCAACAACAACAGATTTTACTCTTCCTCTAGAGATTTACAGAAATCCGGTCAATTTTTAGAAGGGTTCAAGCTTTGGGGAGCAAAAACTCAAAGTTGATGCCAGTCATGAAAGTGATACGAGCAGCAGAGACACCAGGGCTGGGGGGCCGTGCCCTCTCGCCTGCTCTGCACCCAGCATCCACGCAGACACAGATTTGGACCTTGAACTAAAAGACAGTGGGTGAATTCGCACCCTGCTGAAGCTCACTGGTGCCTCACCACTGACTCGGCACCATGGTGTCACTCGGTCCTCATAGAGGATGAGCCAGGTCTATATCAACACCGTCAAGTGGCTGGAAACAGCCCCAGGATTTGCTAAGGACCTTTCTGTCCATGGCACAAGGACACGTTTTCCTTGGGTTGCCCAAGCATGTCACCTTCAGCCAAAATGAGAGGTGGTGCTCACCTGGGGCCGTCTCCTTGCCTAGGAACATGGCAGCTCACACCACGTCACACAGCTACAGGCACTCACCGACGGCGAGTCCAAGTCCCCTGTTCCCATGACAGGGTGAGAAGAGGGACTTGCCAGCAACATCTGCAAAGCCAAGCCAGGACCAATTCCCCCGTTGTGTACTCTCATGTCTGGGCACAGCCACGCTTCATTACAACATTATGGAGCGTTGCATTTCAAAAGCACCGCTCAAATACAAGTCAACAAGTGCTGTGACTGATGCTAGACATAGGTAAGGCTTAATGCCTTCACTTTAAAGACAGGGAATAAGCAGCAAATAGGTTAAACAATTTAGCACAGATTGTTCAATAAATCAGTTGCAGAGCCTGGGTTGGAATCCAGAGATCTTGTCTCCTGCTATTGTCTTGATTTAACTCTGCTAGAACCACCTAATTGCTTTGTTTTGTTGTTACAGGCAAAAAACTCCAGCATAGGAAATAGTATAAAGCACCATGCAATGCTGAAAAGAAAGCTTGATGGGATTTTGTCTCCTTTGCTGTGAATACCCAGGACAAAGAGAAAAAGGTTGAAAGTAGATGGGCCACTGAGTTTTCTTGGTTTGTTTTCACAGGGTTTTTTCCCCTTAATTTTATTATTAGTCAAGAACACTCTGAAGTTTCCAAAGGAAAAAGGTAATGGCGTCAAGAAAATTTAACGTGTATTTGAGATGAATTCAATGCAGCTCTATTAGCTTTAGGTCAGCTTTTTTTTTTTTTTTTTTTAAAGACATGTTTACATCTCAGCTTAAAGAAACTATTGAACCACATAGAACTGGAGTGGTGCGCTATACCTCGAGGCATATTAACGTGGCCAAGAAGCACAGTAGGTTGATAATGTCTTAATGCACCATGGACATAGCATTTGATTTCATATATTGATCACTCTGTTTACAATTAGTTGAGTAGGTGCAAGTTTACAATCGGTGCTGCTCCTTACTCTTGTTTTCTGTAGCGAATAAAACTGACTGAAGCACAAAAGTGGGAAAGCAATCATGTTTGGTGACCTTAGAAGTGACATCCCTCCACAGTAATGAAGCATGAAGGCTTTTTAAAATCATGCAGAAGAGCAGTCCATTGGGTTATGCTGACTGGTCTTTCACCTATGATTTAAAACGATTTTAAATGGATGCTTAAAGAAACATGATTTTAAAATATTTTTTTAATTGAGGTTAACCTCCAGCTTTAAGGAGGTCAGAGAGTGACTACTTCCTTAATTTCAGTTCCTGACACGTCTATACTTGACAAGTAAAAATTGCAAAATGGTTTAATATATTTAAAAGCAAAAATAAAGTTTTTCTTCCTCTTTTGTCTGATTAAAGATTACAGATAATTATACTGTATTCTAATTGTTGATTACTCAGTGGATATAGGTAAATGTATTTTATCACTGAGACTTTTGAAGATGTTATTCTGAGACATCCACTCCGACCAACGCCCCCTTAGCGCATCAGGAAGTGTAAAACCAATTAATTCAAGAGCTATTTCTGCAGCCTAAAGTGTAAATTACCCATGAAATGTTGATGTTTTTCAAGGTAGCAGAAATTTATCATTTGTGCTTAGCCCAGACTACCTTTTCCCTCCCTACACCCAAGAAGCAGTGCTCAGATGCGCAGACAGAAAATGGTGGATGCAGGCGAGCTGGTTCTCACCTATCCTGGACCCGTTAAAACACCATTTTAACACTTGGGAAGGTGTGAGAGAGCACGGGCAGATCTTCCAAACACAAACTGACATGATAACCAGATCCCTACCACTAGAGACGCTTGTCCCCTAGGTAATGCCTTCTTTTTTCCCCTCTTTCACCTTTCCTCTGCTGCTTGTCCCACTACCACAGGATGTGTCTTTACATTAGGAGGTTTCCGAGTAATTTCTGTGAACACCGGTAGGAAGCCACCTCCTACCTCGATGAACACATGCTTTCACAGCATCAGCTCCACAACAGCAAGTTACCACCTGCCAGACTTCAAGAACATGCAATGGGGCTGGGTTTTCGAAAGCGCTCTACATCCACTGCGCAGAGCTATGTCAATAAGTTTGCTCCAGTTACAGATGCTGGATATTAACAACAACTCTAAACATAATAATTAGTTCATCTATCTCAGACTTACAGTAGACTTTGTGTAAAAGTATTTTACAGTTGAATAACTTTGATTTTTTTTTTAGCACTATGTAAAACAGGCAACATCAGTATAATCCTTAGAATCTAATAACGATTCCATCAGTGTAAAATCATTATCCGTAGGCAAGAAGGAAACCAATTCAATTATGATGTTGCTTGAAAAATCGAGGGTGAAAAGTTGTAGTATATATTAAACTTGAGGCTGGAAAAGTTGTAGTACATATTAAAATTGTTACTACAAAATTTGTGCATCCAGGCTAACAAATGCTAATATGTTCTTTTGTTACCTTCTAATTTATATGATTCATGTAAGCCTGCAGCAAGAGAAACTTGTTTTAAAATTCATCTACATTAAAAAACAGCAATGCAATGAATTGTAAAGTTATTAGCATTCATGTCTGGTTGTGTTATTAAGCTGTACACATCAAATCTGGTAGTACAAGTACAGAAATGTCATAATGAAGAAGAACAGCATTTAATCAGAAGAATTTCTAAAGGTCATCAGAGCATCATATAAATTCATCGATGCATGACAGCAATATGAAATAAATAACTGAAAGAACGCAATAAGAATAAACTTCCGTCTTTGAGCTTTGTTCCCAGCAGTAGAAGAATTAGCCAAATTTCATGCTGAGAGAACAGCTAACAAAAAATACTGGATTCTGTAGCTTTAATTAATGAAAGACTAATAAGACGCAGATAAGGAATTTCACACAAGGGAGCTAACGAGGTATGTACACTGATAGCTTCCTAGGAACAGCTGATCTCACATGTCTCCGTAAAACTGAAAGGAAGTGTTCAGTTCAGTTTCTTCTTCCTCATTAGCCAGATGAGCCCTAAATGATTCCATTTAAACAACCAATGATTTGTTAATATTTTTGCACTTGTAACAACAGTTTGACTGCTTTAGGACATGTATTATAGGCCTGATACTTGGCAGATCCAAACACTGGAGCCATTTTAACGTTTCATGTTAATGGAGTGACAGTCTCCGTTTTCCTCACTAAGTGCTGTGATGCGCCAGTACGGCCAGAGCAGATGCCATGGTCACCCAGGGCCAGGCTCTGGTACCCAGAGTCGTGTTCAAGCAGTGCCTTGCTCTGCGCAAAACCTAATTGATTTCACTGGGACACTTCCCAGAATAAAGTTCAATTCACAGTGATTAAAGGCACCACGATCTGGCTCAGAAGGTGCATTCACACAGTCTGGGAAGGCAATACAGTGCAGTGACACACAAGTGGAATGAGACAGGCTAAATAACTAATGCATCAAAGGCTGTTTCTGAAGCCCTGCATGTACCCACGGCTTTCACCTAATTAGTTGCCTTGGACAGAAAAAGGAAGAGGCCCTTTGTTTCGAGCTGGTCTCCAGCCCCAGGCACTGCCGGCACAGGAGCTGGTGGGGCACAGGGGATGATGAGCCCCGTTTCCCTTCTCTGAGCAGCCACTTTTGGGCAGGATCAGGAGCACTACACTGGCAACCTCATCCTTTATTCTGTTTGAACAGGATCACTGTTATGTTTTAATGATAAGGATTTTTTTTTTTTTTTTTTTTTTTATAATGCTATTTCTTTTTTGGAATTCAGGCAAACCATACTCCTAGCGCTCCAATAACAGTATCTGTGCTGGCAAAGAGAACAGAAAGCAGATAAAGTGCTTTCCTGCTTCCATGTATTTCAGGTGGCCAAACCCCTGAGCACAGAAAAGCCTGTAAAATGGATCTCTGGGTTTTCTTAACCTAATCGCAAACGGGAATATCTTACAAAGCCACCGCTTCTCTCCTGCTGGACCTGTAAATCCTCCGAGTGTCACGTGTGTGTCCATATCTGTGTTGCCCCTTTCGCTTTGAAAGGAGCACTGATAGCGATGGTGGACACTGAGGATTTGGCACTATAAAGGAGACAAAATACAGACACTATATATTTCTATAGTGACAAGCCAGCTGGATTATCTGTGCGATTTTCTCCATCAGCAAGAGGAAAAGAGAACATGCTACTCTACATTTCAAACTAATTTGGAGAATCCACCACTGTCCCTCTGGAGAAGTGCTTGCTCGTTTCTCAAATTACACAGAATTATGTTTCTCAGCCCCGTTCCCAGCACTCTCTCCTCTCCATCCTCCTCCCCGGTGCCTGTGCTGATGCCCTAAGTTCCCTTCACCAAAGCAATTCCTACACTGGGTAATAAAACCAAAATCTCACACACTGGGTCATAATACTAAAACCTTAATCCGTACAGCACCCATCTGCTAAGGCAGGACATGACACGCACAAAGGGGACATTACACTATCATATTCCATCTCCTTATTTCATGTGTTCCCTCTAGACCCCATCAAGAGGAAAAATTCTTCTTCCCCCCCCCGCCCCCCCCCCCAATTCTAATAAATGAGTGCAAAAAGCAACAGATAACTCCAGAGGCTGGCTATGGCCTCATACGTCATTTTCATTTTTTTTTTAAATTCATTAGTGTCTGTATTAAATGAAAGAATTTATAACCACACTCAGGTTTCCTGAGAAATCATCCTAGCGGTATGTTTACTGAATCAGCAGGAAAAATGAATACACAAAATGAAATCAGAAAAGAAGAAACAGTATCTAAATGAAAGCTAGAGAAGCTGAAAAGAACCATGAGATTATAATCTTAAATTAAAACTGCAGTGAGGGTAATATAAAAGATATTCTAATCACTACATCCAATTAAGAGAAGTAAATCACTAAAGCATGTTAAGTACCTTAACTATTATAATAATTAAGAATCAAACAGAAATCAAGTATCTTTGAAAGACTGATGATGCACATTAGTGAACAGGGAATGCTGTTTCCTATTCAAATGCAGAGGCAGAGCAGAAAACAGAGATTTCCCCCTGCCTAAAGCCAGCAAGGGCGTGAAGGTGGGTGTCCCACGTGGAAATCCCCACTGGGAGATGGGGTGGCCTCTCCTCCACAGTGTCAACGACGTCCTGCTCCCGCAAGAGCCCCTCACTCCCGAGATGAACGGCATCTTACGCCTCTGCCCCGCTCCTGCGCAGGGAAAGCAGCGCCATGCTTCCTACAAAGCCACGTCTCCTACAGAGGACTCCCATGGATGTCTGCAACCACTTCTGCTGCTCAGCCCCTGACAGCCCCCCTCCTCTGCTCCCTCCTCCCTGAGGAGATACGCAAACATAAATCTGATGAGAAGTTCCACGAGAAACATTGTACTTACACGGCAATGCTCTAGGCAAACACTGCTTTGTACATTTTACGGTCTCACTGTCTGAAGCTGCAAAGCAAATGTATGAATTGGAATCATAGAATGGTTTGGGTTGGAAGGGACCGTTAAAGGCCATCTAGTCCAACCCCCCTGCAATGAGCAGGGACATCTTCAACCAGACCAGGTTGCTCAGAGCCCCGTCCAACCTGACCTGGAATGTTTCCAGGGATGGGGCATCGACCACCTCTCAGGGGAACCCATTCCAGTGCTTCACCACCCTCATTGTAAAAGATGTCTTCCTCACATCTAGTCTGAACCCACCTTCTTCTAGTTTAAAACCATTACCCCTTGTCCTATCAACACAGGTTCCTCCAATGTAGAACAGCATCCTATGGCTCAGAACGCATATTATTGTCCGAATCCACTCAGTACACATTTAACATCTCTCCAGCGCTGGAACGTTCTGGCCCAAACGCAGAGATAAATTACAGCACAGCCATTCGGATAGGAATCTGTGGTTCATGTACAAGTCCTCATTAAATTGAAGACCTATTCCTTCCTATTCTAAATCAGCCTGAGGCCGTGCACAGGTGATAGATATTTTAATTAGTAAAATTAGCAACCAAGAAGTACAATTTAGATAGAAGATTTATCTGCAAATGATAATTCCCCAACTTCTCTGCAATAGCTGGAGCTAACCTTTCTGAATACAAAACATCACTATTGTGCTGGGCTAAAAGAGCGGCACGCACACGGACCTCACTGAGGACTCCTCTGCTTCCAGACAGGTTTCTATAAATCTTTTCTTTAGAGTCAGAGCATCCCTGCTTACACAGGACCAATTTTTACTAAATTCCACATATCTGGGGTTTCCTTGCCTTCAGAAAGCTACGCTAACTACAGCAGGATAGTTGCAATTAGGTGAACTCTAAAATTGGAGTCAAAAGTGTGCTTTGTCTAGGCAAAATATAGTCATATTTGGAAAGAATGGCTACAGACAGGATCAAGGGAGGGAGACTTGTCCTGCTGGAGTCCTCTGCTGCACGAAGACCCCCTGAAGTGCAGTAGGACATTTTCAGGAGATGCAGCGAGCACAGGGATCATTTGCACTGTGCTTTCTCCCTGTTTCGCTAATGCTATAGCTCTGGTAACTATAAATAATCCTGATAGTTTGTTTGGCCACATTGCCCTACGCTTCAGGGAGAAGGAACAGTATTTGAAGGGCTAACACAGACTGGATTTTAAGGGCATGTAAGTGATTATTTTTAACAGTTCTCCCTCCATTTTCACTTTGCACATCTCTTTTGCCTGGCAGAAGTTTTTAAATGAAAAACACGCTAAGAAAAATAAAAACTGAACAAAAGACACAGTGAGTTTTGTTTCCATTCTTGTTCATATTTGTTTCCCCTATAAGAAAAGTGCATTGAAGTGCTCAGTGTGGGATTTCATATGTTGCAATTTTATCTCAGGAAAGTAATCTCTCCCACACCGCACTGTATGAAAAGGAAGAGAATACAGCAGTAATGGGGGGGGGGGGGTTATTCCTACAACTTCTTTACTGTGGGCAAGTAAATACAATTACACATTGTGCACAACAATACATGCTAAAACTATAAAATATCTGCAGTATATCTAAGTCTATTTGAGAACTGTCAAGCCTCCATTCAGGTAAAGAAGAAGAGAAAACTATTATGGAAGGGCGGGCTCCCAGGCTGGTTTTGCAGCAGGAAAGAGCTTGGATAGGAAAATGAGCAATTTGCAACCCACAAAGGCCAGTACCAAAAGTTTTACTGACAGGCTATAACACTCCCTACTCTGCAATTGCATTTGCAAATTACTTTTAGAAAGCTCATTTTCACCAAGGCCAGCTCATAATCACTTTTGTGCCTTGAACCATAGAACTGTTAAAATCTTAAAATATTAGATTAAGTATGGGTATTTTATTGGCAAGACTGATCCTTGAATTCTTCCTATTACTACTTTCCCAAAGCACGACCCGCTCCAGCCCCAGTGCTGAGAGGTCCCGGCACCCCTCAGCTCTCTCAGAAATCAGCAGATTCCCCCCACAAAAATGTACTTAAGCCCTACCACAGACTGCTGGCACCCTCACCCACCCCCCAAGCAACCAGCAAACGCTGCCAGCCCGCCTGGCGATGCCGAGCCCAGTTCCCACCGCTGTGGGTTGCAGTTGCTTGGCCCCTGCGCAAATACCAGATTAAATGCAAAAATGCATTCAAGCACACAGCCTTGCAAAAGTCAGGTGAGTACTAACGTGATCCGATCCGAGCCACGAGAGAGGATGAACCCACTAAGACAGTATGAAAATCCAGCGCTAAGGCTTGTTTCAGACACACACACAGAGCAGTAAAGGGGTTTAACTAAGGCCTGCCACCTAAAACCGGTGAGCACTAGACTCATTTCCCAGTGGAGATGGATGTATCGCCACGTTATCAAACCACATGCTGTTCTCAGCTGTAGCTTTCAGAGCAGGCTCACACTAAAATATAGTCCCACTGAGGGGATTTGCAGTATGATGCTGCATTAAAAAACGCAAGTTAAAGACAAAAAGCAACAACAACAAAGTAACAACATTAATCCGAAAAGGCTCAGCGGAAGAATCCCTTCAAAATAGATACTTTTATCCACAATCCAGTTCAAACCTTCTCAATTTTAGCACAAAACATTGCAAAATACATTGGAAAAAATCTCAGAGCCTCAGAGACAGCCTTGTCCTTCAATGCTTCTGCCACAGTATGACTGAGCCTCTGCTTTAATAGGAGGCTTCTTTTTTTTAGCGTTGCTCTTCGGGAGCTCCCCAGTTACCTGCAGCTCCCCCACTTGCCCAAAGTGATGCTTCAGTCCCTCCTGCTCTCTCAGACCCCACGGCCGCTGCAGCAGGCGGGTTCGGCTTCAGAGCCGCTCCTGCGGGTGATTTCTCACCTCCGATGGACCCTCGCTCACAACCCACCTCTTCCATTATCTGTATCGTGTAAATCTTCAAACTCGCATCCCCAAAGACTTCACCAGCCTCCCAGATCTTTCAAACAGTTCCTCACTCAAGAGCCTCCACTGATCTGGAGAAATACTTTACCTTTCACCATATAAAGCTTAGACTTTTCTGTGTTTGAACTTCACTCTGCTTTATTTTATCTTCTAATATATCTCAGTGTCTGGTTATATTATTATGCATTCAAGCAAGTCTCCCCTAAGGAATCACCTTATCTATTGGTATTAAAACCTGACAGCTTGCAGCTGTTCTTTTACTGCTGGATTTGTTCTTTGGGCTGGGGAAGGCCAGGTCAGTGGATAACCAGTTAATATCTACTGAGATCTCCCTGCCCAGATTTAACCCTTTTCACAGGCTTTATCTATGAAATCTTGGATAATTGCTCTGTCTTTCCCCAAATTATCCCGACAAAGAAAAATTTGCATCTCCAGCAATATTTTGGAGGTCTGGCATTTCAGAAATGAGGATCGCTTCCCCAACTGCAGAACAGGAGGATTTGATCGGAGCAGTAGTCTGCATACGTGATTACTCTCCCATGTCAGACACGCTGACCAACTGCTTCAAATAAAAATGCCAGCAATGCAGAAGGCATTACTGGCCCCCTAAATGTGCTGCCATTAAGAGTTAACTTACAGAATTTATTTTCCATCTAGTTTTCCAGCTCTTCAAAAATAAATCCTTATTAATGGAATTCTAGATGTTCTCATTATATATTCTGCTTTTTAGACACAGTAAATTGTGATCCTGAATGCTGCCTAGTGACAATAAGTTCTTTAGGGTTCTTGTATACAGCACTGCTCTTCCCATTAAATTTCCAATAAAGTATTTCCAATTTTATATCTGAAACCCCAGAAATGGCACTAGAGAAACCTAGCATTTTATTCTTAAATTTAATACAAACTATTTCACTCAGCATGAAAGCATTTTAAAATGACTCCAGTACAGATTGTAGTTCACTATTGTATTTGGTGAGCTTAGTATGTCCATGGCAACTGATGAATATTACTGCTGCTATTGCTATAAATAACAAGCCTATTTGGCAAAGTCTGAGGTGTAAATATTAAATCCTGCACAAATGCAATTTTCTATTCCTTCTTCTGCTCCCTTCTGAGTTAGGAACCTATACTTGCATGTCAGCAGATTATTTCCAAATAGATCTGCAGGTGTCACAGTATTGAAGAAACTAGCAATTTTGACTGACATTTCTTTCAACAAGAATCACACATTTGGGGTCAGGTGCGGGGGCGATGCTGCGTAATGCCAGGCTGGCCGTAGCAGCAACACTCCCTTTGAACCGTGAGCGCTCCCCAGTCCCAGCACTGAGACAGAACAAACACAGAGCGCGTCTTTTGGAGAACCATCAAAATCTGTGGCCATTTGTGGTTTCATTTCCAGAAAGTTAAAGGCAGAGTCTCACCTGCAGTAGCATATGTACGACTGAGTCACTATTTTGCACGTACAAATTAGGCATGAGGACATGCAAATGTCCTTTTCAACAGATGGTACCGCTGACTGTGAGCCCCTGTTTGGAAACACACTTCTTTGGAGAGAGTGCCAGAAACTCCGCGCATGATTAGGAGAACTGAGCACAGCTGCACTGGCCAGTACGTTTGGGAAGCCATGTCCTGTCAAATCTCTACACATTTCTCTGCTCCTCTTGGCCACTTTCCCACTCCTGGCAAGGGAGAGGGGGGACATCCCTGATACCTGCCCGTGCAACGATGCTGGGATGGAGCATGGCAGGAGCGCTCTGTAATTGGGCTCTGGTTTGCTGGGGCAGTGGCAGCAAGCCACGGTTCCTCCCCGCAAGCCTGGAGAGCACTTGATGGGCCACGGACGGAGAGCAGACCTGTCGCCTCCCCAGCGGTGCCCTCCGCACCGCTGCAGCCAAGCTCTGGCAGGGATGCTAATTGCTTTTGAACTGCCACTTCCTATGAAGGATTCGGATGAACTGTAGAAGCACTTCTCCTCGGATCCATTCCCAGGCTCAGCCAGGAATGCCGGTGGCGGCTGCTGCTGCTGGCTATTGCATCCCTCAAGTAGTAAGACCGTTGTCTCAACTGCGAAGTGGCAACTCTCTGCTAAGCATAGATCCAGGTCAGGCGTGAGCTGTAACCGCAGCAAATACAACATTCTCCTTCCTAACCCTGCCTTCCCCACGCATCCACTGTCAACAGCACTTAGAAGGGGATTGATGTGTCGTGTCCCACCCAGATCTCACCTTCCTGCCATTCCACCAACACACCAACAATTCACTGGGACACTGCAGTTCCACAGCTCTGCCACACCAAGTTACTCCAGGGTCCACGCCGAGACACCAGCCAGCTGTGCCTCATTCAGAGGCATATTGAAACATCCTTTGACACAGCATCAGTAGAATCAGTGTTGAAACCACTTGATTCAGAGGAAAAACAGTGGCATCAGCACAGACCTTTCCTCCGCCCAGGAATTTGCTTTTAGTCATCTTAGTTAGATCTCACCTTGTTAGGCACAGTGGCCTGTGTTGAGGTGTACTGCTCTTGACATTTCAGGATGTGGGTAAACAAGGAGTGTGGGAGAAATAAATGGGAATGTTAGAGAATTGCTGCTCATACGCAGTGCTAAACCCTCCGGCACCGAATGCTACAATTCTTCGTCGTAAACACATCAATTACAGTGTTTATATCAAAGCTCTCAATAGATTATGCTATTAATATAAAAATGACAGCTGTCATGCAACACATACAGTTTCTAAGCCTACAACAAAAATATGGGGTTTGATTCTGCAAAACTCAGGTTTGTGCTTGGGCAAACAGTTGATTAAATTCAAGGAAACTACTCAGCTACATAAATAAAGACCTCAGAATCAGTGCCAAAACTGTGCTTGCAATGCAATTTAAGTATGTTATTCTCAAGCAACTTAACTAATACTCAACGTAACAATAAGTAATTAAATTGTAAATGTGAAGAGCTATAGGTTTTTCAGTGTAGGTAATATAACTTTTACAATAGCAGAATCGCTAACCTGGACTGGTTAAGCCACTTTCAGCGAGGGATCAAACCCCTTTGACTTCAGCCCGTTACACTCAGAGCGAAGTGGGGTCCCTCACTCTTGGAGTTGAAGCCTTAGAAGTTAATAAATTTAGACTTTTGTACCTGGAGGTGAAGAATGCTCTTAAGGAAACACTCAGACACATGACATGCTGGCTGGAGGCCACAGCGATAACCACAGCCACGGCCTTACCAAAACGTACCTCGAACCAAACGCAAGCACGCGATATTTAACCTCCTCGCCACACGCGCAGGGGCTCACGCAACGTGCTCATAGAAGTCCTCTTCAAGCATGCTGGTGTTTGGAGATGTGGAGGGTGAGGCTTGGGGAGCCTTGAAAGGGGCTCCAGGCAGCAGCAGGAATTCAGAGAAAGTGCTGGATTTAGAGCTAATGTTCTGTAATATGTTGCCAATGACAAGTAACATACTAAAGTAAAGATGGATGAAGGCAAGGAGAGGACCACCCTTGCTGTCCAGCACCCAAGAGCAGTCAGCTCACACTGCAAGCACCTATAGAAACGCATAGCAGTCCTTGTTAGGCCTCTCCTGGTGCAACTGCAGTATACACAGGGTTGTGTATCCATGCAAATAATTTTAAACAATTGAGCCATTAAACTCTGTATTTACCACCTACAGTCAAGCAATGAGACTATGTCCATGATTTCTTGGAGGATAATTCACTATGGGCTCTAACTGCTGGTTTGTCACTAGGAAAATTTGTTGGAAAAGAATAAGCTCTGGCTTTCTTTATAAATCTTAAAGCTGACAGCTTTAAAAAACAAAAACCAACCAAAGTATTACACTAATTTATTTTAAAGACTTTAGAAAAAAAAGCTGTTTTCTTCACAAAGGTAATTCGATGGACAGTGAAAATACAGACTTTTCTTACAATGATTCCTCTATAAACTGCCTCAGTGGAACAGATGGGACAGTTCAGGAATTCAGACTCTGTTCTGCATGACTGAGGGTAGCAAGGTCTGGGATACAGCTTGGGCAGCTGGCCCTGGGAAATCCAAGGTAAATGCAGATAATGGGGTGCAGAAGAGGTGAAAGCATTCATTCTAAGAAAAGGAAACAGCAACCAAAGCCCGCCATGAAAAATATCCATGAAAAGCATTTTAATTTGCACGTTCAGGTGGTAGCCTTTTCCTTACGTGGCATAAACAGGTGTAAAAAAGAAAAGAATAATTAACACCAACTTAATTTGTAGAATATTTTACTAGAATAATATATTCTCATTGAGAAATCTGCTTGTGGGAACCTATTTACATCCAAAAGTTGAAAGAAGCTGTTCGTCAGCTTCTTCTCCAAGGTAAATCCTTGCAGTAACAGAGCATTCTGAGAAAAAACGACTCCGAGCTGAGGTTTCACTCAGGAAAAGCTCCTGCCAGGCTGGCCATCACCTACAGGTGCTGTGTCAAAGGTGAGGTAAAGCTGAACAATAAATGCAGATTCTTCCTTATTTCCAGACTCTCTTGCATTGAGAGTGGAAAACTGGAAGTGGCCTATAGCACAGCCATGGAAAACATGACATCTGTTCATTCATTTAATTACAATTTAATGTAATAAATTCAAAGAAAACTCACCCACCACATACAGCACGCTGTGAGGCTCAAGGTGCGGATGTGCTTTCTACAAAGGTTTAAATTCTGTTGCACTCCGCTAAGCTGCAAGGCTTAAATCCTCCTCTGAATCTTGCCCTGGGCCATTTTAAAAGCACAAACAGATGCAGAATGAGTCTTTCCAGAGTGGAAACACCTCTCCAGAGCCTAACCACCTTCCAAACAGCTTTGCATTTTGTTTACTGAGTTTTATTGTCCCTGCATCCCAAGTGCCTGCTTTTAAAATCTCTGCTGCTTCCTCTACTGTTGCTAATTTTACCGGCTTGGGCTATTTTAAGTTTCTTTCTGCCAGCAACTGTCTTTGAATTCTCTATTAATGCCAAAATGTCCACATCATAACCCCATGGACATTCCCAAATCAGTGGTTTCTTAAATCTTTTCCATTCTGCCATGCACACGCCGCTGGTTTCGCCCTTCCTCCTCGCCCCACCAGGACCCATTCCCATCTGCTGGGGTCTGGGGTGCAGTAAGGACTCCGCTAATTTATTTTGCAAGTCTTTGTTTATCTCCAAGTTTCTGAGAGTGTAAGAAATTCTTCCAGAGAAAAGAGGTTTTACTGCCACAGACGCTAAGGAAAATCAATTTATCTTTGTTCTTATCTATAGTCTTTAGTGCAAGAAAATACCAGCCCAATATTTCAATATACTGCCAGTTCTCATTGCCTGGATTAAATACTCCTATTTTTCCATAAATTGCCACACTTCAAATATTTTATTGCCATTTTTGGAAATGGAAAGCTCCTGGGTTTTTTTTTTTTGTTTTGTTTTGGTTGTTTGTTTTTTTTTTTTTTTAAATGATCAACCATGCAGTACTAGAGAGAATCATTTGTTTACCAACTGAACCAAAACATGTCAGATAGAAATTCCCACTGTCAGGAGCACCTGCAGCAGAGACCTCATCCCCCAAAGGCCAAACTCAAACCACCTCCATCACTTTATAACTGTTTATTCCCCCTAAAGGCCAGGAAGGAATCCACAAAGGCAAGAGGTGACTGGATGGAAATTAAAACTAGACCTGGCAGCCAGCTGGATTTGATCCCGACACGTGGTACGTTGGTGTCCCAGCCTCGGCCCCACCAGCGTGCCTTGCCCCAGATCCCTCGGCTCCTCCTGTAAGGCAGCGCCGTCCCTGCCCTCCGAATGAGCAGCAGCACAAAGGAGACAACGAGGCTCTCCCCAGGGCTGCAAACTTGACATTTCTTGCATTTGGGTCCAGAATAGGTCCGCGTGTGTCTAACAGAGGAACGCTAACCCCAGCGCTGGCTTCGTAAGAAGGGGAATTTGATGGGAAGGAGGACCTGGGAGCAGCTGCCATCGACTGCCGCGGCTGCAAATACCGTCACCCACCGTAGGCACAAATCCTCGGAGCCCGGTGTGAACTCACTAACCCAGCGCTCAGGCAATTAGTTGTTTTGCTGTAAATGTGATCTAATCATAGCTGCTGCTGCTGCCTCCGATTATTGGAGTTTGTTTCTGTTTACATGATATTTACATAACTGTATAGGGCTATTAAGCACTTGCACCCAATTAAAAGCTGAATCGTTCACTGGGTAATTCACAGGCACTGACCAAGCTGCTCCATTCCCGAGCTGGCAGAGCACCAGGACTATCGCTATTTGCCACAACAATTCTGCTTTCCCTTACAGCTGGGGAAGGAGCCGATAGCACCTCTCCCAGCACAACACTTGCACGCTGCTTTGCATTTCCAAATGTACAACAGTGTTTTCTGATCTCTGCACTGTCGATTCCGAAATTGTTTTACGCTCCATAAATTCCATAATGTGCCAAAGTAAAGATCTACAAACCGTCATCATTTAGGATGATATACATTTCATTTCATCCAATAAAGCTGCTAGCACTTACTACGGCGCCTTTCCTAGAAAACAGCTCAGTGTCATCTAAACAGCACGTCTCCTGCCTGCAGCTTTCGTACAGCACGGAGCCGGGGGAGCCGGGGCCAAATCTGATCACAGGAAAACACAAACTCTGTCAAGGCAGTAGAGCCGCAGCTGCTCACGCTGAGCCTGAACCAGCACAGGCGGTGCTGGATCCGTGCAGCTCCGGACAGGCTGCCCTGCGGAATAAAGCAAAGTCAGAAAGCTATGAGGCAAATGTCCAAGCCAGCCTTTTTTTATTTTTGCTGTGTGAATTAACGCACTGACAGCTCATGGCGTCTTCCGAGCTCCTGCTTGTCAGCCTGCTCACTACCTTGTCTGAAGCAGGTAGAAAAACTTGGGTACAAGTGGTATTTGGACATTTCAGCTTTAAAACCTGAAAGGTGCTCCCATTTTCCATTTCCCCTAGATGTCCTGTTATCATTTCAAGCTGCTGTCCTCACGACCAGTGGTCTCCACGTGGTAAGGACATTGGGTTTCTGTTCCAGCCGATGATGTGGGTACTACAAAATCCATGCCCTGTGCCTGGACACGGCAGCACAAACGCGGGCTGCAGAAAAGCCAGATACACATACTCCAGCCCTGTGGACTCAACAGAGCCTAAAAGCCGCCCACATCAAGGACCTTCACAGGAGACAGATCCTCTGTCTGGACCTTGTCCAAGTCCCACACCACAGCAGGAAGGCTGTGGGACCCCAGGATGTGCAAAAGCATACTTCAGCCTACCGGTACAGGCATCAGCAGCAGTGAAGAGCTGAGCTGCGTGGGTGACCAGGCCAACAGCAAACGTTCCTATAGCTGTTATAAAGGGGAAAAAATAGTGCCTGGACCCCGATCTATGAACGGCACCAATGTATGAACGCATAATGAAATAAAGCACAAAATCCATGCCTCGTCCCTTTGTGCCCTGCTAACGTGCGCTCTTCCTTCTCCAGAGTAGCCATTTTATGCGGTTTTCCTCTGGCAAACCCCTCCTTCCAGCACACTTTTACATCTTTCAGGCCTAACTTGCAGTCAAATTTATTTCCATAAATTCATTGAACTGTAGATTACTTTACAGTAAAACGTTTCCTTTGCTAGCTAATATCTCCCATGTGTTTGAGTATTTAAAGCCACTTTCAAGCATGCTTTGCTATCTCTCCTTAACATGCGCAGCAAAGTCCCTGCACAGGGTTTTTGGTGTGGAAGAGTCTAGCATGGAAAGAAGCTAAACAGAGAAATACTGTCACCAAAGAAGAGGGGGGAAAAAAAAAAAATAAGAAAGAAGAGAAAAGCTGACAAGAAGAAAAACTGACACTGGAAAAATGCCAGCCCTGTACAGTCAATCTTCGGGTTGGCAGCAGAAATGCCATTAAGTGCAACAGGAAGAGGGTCTCTGATGACAGATGTATGCACGGGCTTAACACAGGGTTGATTAAAAAATAAACAACAATAAAAAAGTCACATTCCTCTCTACTTAGTGTTAGTAACAATCTATTGCAATTCAGAGACACGACTGTGCAGATGTTTATAGCATGCCGTCAAAGCCTTTTCCCAACCCCACAGATTAGAAAAGACATGTTAAACCATCCAGCCCAAAACACTGGTTTCTTCAACTTTAGCGTTTTTTCCCCTCGCTAGGGCAAATCCTCATATTGGCACCAAACTCAAAGAAAACTTTTTCCAAGGGCAGGTCCAGCCTTGACAATTTCGGTAGCTCTGGACAGTGCCAGGGTGCAGGGGCGCTCCTCCACCACGAGCATCCCACGGGGTGCGTCATCCTCATCCCGGTTCTGTCCATGGCAACTTTCTAGTGATGGACCCATCGGCACCAGAGAGTCCTAAGAGAGCACCCAACCCTTGAGCATCTCTGCCCAAGCTCTTTACCTCTAGGGGAAAACCAGACCTTGTTCATTTTGCCACACAGTTGGCAGAAACATTCTATATTTATCAGTATCGCTCTATGCAGCTGTACTTTTAAAAATTTCTCTGCTACAGAAAGAGGAACTGATTTCAAAAAGCCCATTCAAATAAATTCAACTTTAGGGTCTTTTCCTGATGATTATGATACTTAACCTTTTATACCTGTATGAACTAAGATCTTCAGTTGTTAAAAGCAATGTGGCCCCGTTAAATGATTTCAAACAAATGGGACTAGAAAATTAAGCTTTGAAATGCTAGATATATAAAAGTATTTAGAAGTCTATGGATGCAGATAGTCACCTAGTAGGATTTTTATTCTGAGTGCATCTGTCAGTATTTAAATATCTATGAACACTGGCCCACTGCCACATTTTAGAAATAGGAACACGCAGCAAGATCTTTAAACAAGTTTAGATACCCAACTCCCATACATTTTGCCCATGGCTCCTAAATCATTGTGTGATTTTGAAATGTTTATCTTCCAGCTAAACAGTATCAGTTGTCTGAAAACCATAAATGCAACAAATATCTGCCATGGTAAATTACCCAACCAGTACAGCTAGGGCCCAGACACATGATTAAGTTGCCATGGATTAACAAGCAACTACATTTCACTAAGCTGCCTGTACCAACACTTTTAGCCCAATGCAAATTAAGAAAAATGTGTTAGCATAAACGTATTTCACTGGGGTTCGAGCTTGTATTTGTCACAGGCAGAGGACACAGGCAATCAGTTATTGCAGCTCAGCAGAGCCAGTGTAACTCTCCAGGACTTTGCTTGGGAGCTCTAACAACTACGTCAGTGGGATCCAGAAACTAGAAAGCTATACCCAAGAGAGGGAAAATTCTTTCAAGAGAGCAAGGAATAGTCATCACTGGTGCCCAGTATCAGGCTTGGCGAAAGGCAGAGGAGAGGTTGGTGATGCTCTTGCCATTTGGCAGCAGCCCAGAGCAGACAGCTCCTCTCCAGTAAAGCCCTGCAAGCCCAGCCTGCAGGGCAGGCAGCAAGAGCGGCTTCACAGCTGGATGGGGAAGGAGTCAATATCATACATTAAATAAACCAAAGCAGCCTGGTAATAATGTGCTAAAAATAACTGAGTAAGCACATTGCTTATAAAACTCTGAACTCTCTGCCAAGTCTTACCAGGGTAGGACATGTGTTCCTCCCCCTTCCCAGGCATCTAAATAGATATTACAGAGAATTTAAAAAAACAAAATAGGTGACACATAAATTTCCATGTGGGAGGAGAAAAAAAATCTCCTATAGATTCCCCTGATCTTTTCTCAGAAGCAGCTGGTGCTGGCCACTGCGAGGGAAAGGGGGTCTTACACGGTATTGCAATGTTTTTGTTCCTATCCCACTATGTCAATATTATGTCTTTGATTCATTTATTGCAGCTGGTATAAAAGCCCCGATTCTGACCTTAGCAGAAAAGGGTGGTCACATTCTTCTCGCATTGTTTTCTGCACAGACCTTTATAAACGAGGGACGCAAGCCTTTCTGGAGACAACTCCTTTTCTTGCTTTGTTTTCCTCTTCATCTAAAATAAAATACATTCTTGACAAAATGTATTTGTACAGTTTTTGTCAACAGAGAGCTATAGTTAGAGCTGGCTAGGTGACAAAAAATTGGGTTCTTCAAAAAATATTCATATTTTAATGACTGCTTTAATTCTGCATGAGGATGGGAAGAGGCCAAAGGAGCCCAATGCCCATCAGGGAGGCGAAGGCAGGTGTTTGCGTCCCCAGCCCGAAGACGAGGTGCATGCAGAGCTCCACGGAACCGTTCCCCCTACCAGGGCACCAATTCAGAATTGCTTTGCCACGTAACTACCTCCCTATGCCCCCAACTCGTCCATTCCCCGCAATCAAGCATTAACACAAAGCAAGACCCAATGGCGCAGATGGCGACCAGCCTACAAGGGCAGCGAGGTCAGGGCAGGACTGTCCTCTCCACCCACAACCTCTGTAAAAAATGATTTTGACTCTTATGATTTGACTCTTGGCCCTCCCTTTACTTTCCTCTCTTCCCTGCCAATCTCATCAAAGCATTTCTGAGCAGCTATGGCTGCAAGAGTGATTCCAAAACACGAAGAAATAGTCAGCTTGATGAATTGATAGAAGAGCTGACAACACATGTCCCAAGAGGGAAGCAAATCTCTTCACATGTTATCCAAGTAGTGCAGGGGCAGAGCCAAAGTTTTTAAGTCAAGCTTTAGCTTGAAAGTAACTCCAAGTACAATTCAGGTGACACAGAAAAAAAGAAAAAACATGTTTAAAAAAAAAAAATAACAACAAAACAAACCAAACAAAAAAACCCAACCAAACAAATAAAACAGAAGAAAGCTTTTGTTTTGGGAAAGAGAGGGATTTTAAACGAAGAGACAGTTAGTTAGTGTCCATTCTGGAAACATCTCAAAAATGCCCAGAGGCAAAACAAAACTAATTCTTTGCTGGCATTTGGGACACTTGGATGCTACTTGCCTTAGGTAGTTAATTTAATATAAAACAAATCACCCTGGAGCAACAAACAGAAAATTTGCTAGTAAACAAGACAGCTCTAATTATTTAACAGTAGAATCCAGAATAATTAAGCCACAATATCCAGAGCAGCTAAAAGCTAATGATATATGCAAATACCCACAATATTTCAGCTGTTTCAAAAAACAGGGTGTTCCATTTCAAGACCAGAGAGTAGCCAGCACCTCCAAAGACAAGGCTTCAGGGCGATGCATCTTCGCCTTTCCCGGTGGCTGGCTGGGACTTTGACTCCTTCCCTGGAGGCGCTGGCAGGCGGCTGCCCATCCGAGCAGCTGGTCTCCCTCCAGGTGCGTTGCTGGAGGCTGTTGGGATTCTGCTCCCAGTTCTCTGCCCTAACTTTCTCCCTGGGATGCTGCCAGGTCTGCCCTGCCATACCAGCAATTCATTCCCCTGCCGCTCACGTTGGGTCCAGACTCAGAGGCAGAGGCAAAGCTTTGCCTGCACAGGGCTTCAGGAAGCTCTGGGGGTTTTGGACTTCAGGGGTATGGGATGGAGGATTTGGCACCAGGAGGTGACTACCTAAGGTACAGCCCTTAGGCAGGCACCTGGGCGGCTGGTGACTCATCTACGTGGCAGAGAGCTTGGAGGTGGTATCATATCATCAGGCAATTTTGGCAGCTAAAGGGAGAGATTTGAAAAACGCCAGGAACATTCTAGGTGTCAGGAAAGGTCAAGGCTGCCGCCTGTAGTCCAGGCTAAAGCATCCATTTCTCTCAATGTGGGGGAGCGTGGCACTCAGAAACATAAAGCTCCCAAAGATGCCAGAATTAAGGGCTGATTTAGGAGACTGAGCTCCATTTGCTACCTTAGTGTATCATTACCCTGCCACATGGGTAACGCTAAATGCTATGTGCTCATGAGAAAATTGCAGGCGAGTGTCTAGGGGTAATATTTCACTCTTGCGGAGGAGCTGGGATCTACCTGTAAATCAGCTGGGGTTGGGTGCCTGAACCTTGACGAGGATTTGGGACTCAGTTCCTCATCTTCCTACTGTAACACAACACACACATGCCCCACTGCCTCTGATTTCCATTTCTGCAGTAATCCTAACTCTGATCAGCTAATGACACCGGTTTCGTGTTAACGTCACTCCCGGAACATCATCGCGAGCCTCAGAGCCGCGGGTGGGAATAGCAGGGCTCTCAGAAATGCAGCCACTCAGGGGCAAAGCGGCTGCTAATGAGCGCATCTGGCTCCAGATCTCCACCTCTTCCTGCATCCCGCTGATCAGCAGCGATCATAGCAGCTTTGCAGATGTTTTTAAGTATCTGGGCCCTGTGCCAAATCCACACACTGACCTTTGAACAACAGCTATTTTTCCGTGACCATGCTCAGAGCATCAGCCTCCACTGAAACCATCAGTCTTAGAAGTGATGATTCAGTCTCCGTTTCCCTTCAGACTTCATCATTACAAGGTCATCAAGCACAGCATGGTTTAAAATGCACATAAAGAAGCCACCAGAGTTCTTACAAATATCAAGCAGTTTTCTTTTCGCAATACTTCAATCTGGCTGCTGATTAACTCTCGCTTTGTATTTAAAATTCCCCTTACCAAAAGAAAGTCTGAGGGGGTGTACGAAAGCTGAATGACATGACTATCATTACAGTCAAAAGTGTGTTGCATGGGTAAAACAGAATGGCTGCAGAAAAACCAAGGGGTGAAATTAAATACTTGACAGAAGTATTTAAAAAATATGAATTAAGCCCCCAAATTATGAGGATATTAGCTAAATGCTTTTCACTTTCTTTAAATTTAACTTCTGGCTTTCGACTACCTTGTTCAGGGTTTTTGTCTATTATTGAGAGTTAGGAACACAGTTAAAAATAACGCTGAGTTCCTCTCCCTATCACATGAGTCAGAGAACACGGGAGTTAAGGGAGTGCAAGGTATTGCATGGCTCAAACTTACATTATGGAACTTGGCAGTCCAATTGTACGGCCGATTTCACAGGCTTCCCTGCTCCGAAGGAAAGCGGCCAAAGGTTATCACCAGCTCTCCTCTGTTCGCTTCCACCAGTATCTACACTTTGACTAAATCCACTGACTTTCTGCCAGAAACTATCCTTTCTTCTCTCTCCTCTTTTAAACTCTTGCTTTAGATCACTGCAACCTCTTTCTGGCAAACCTCCAGGCTTTTCATCTCCCCCTTGCAGGAGCATACATATGCCAAGCAGAGTAGCCAAAATACCTTTTGTTCTTCTCTTGAATTGGAGCCCCTTTTTGAGCTAGTTTTAAACTGTCTTCATGACACGCAGCACAGAGAAGCATGTTTATGTGGCCGATCCTACGTGCCTATTGCTTCTCCCATAACGTACTGAGTGCTCTTCCCATCCTTGCCCCGCATCCCGCTTCCACACAGGACTGGGACCACAGCTGCACTGCACCATGCAGCACACTGCAAAGACTCTGGCTCCGCACCTCTCAGCTTTGCTCTTGGTGCACCCAGCGACCTCCAGCCCTTCGCTTGGGCCCTTCCTTATACCTCATGCCATTTCCACAGCTGCTCTCCCTTCTGAGCCCACAAAACATTTATATCATCCGTGGTCTGTAAGGCTCCACGCAGACCAGTATAACTGCCAGTGCCCAGCAACTCAAGGGTTAGAGGCACCGCTTCTCTTAGGCTGGGTTGTTCATGGCTGCGATACGTTGTTGTGCTGAGCTTATTTTAGCTAGCCACATTCCTGCTGAAAACTCACTTGTTCGAACTGACTTACTTATTATTTGAGTTGTTAATTTTACGGTTTTATTAAGTGACTCTGAATGAATGTCATTAAAGCACATGGTAGTTTGGTTGATTGAATGATTGATTTTACACAGTTGTCTTCTTCCTGCACTCCTAAGTACTTTTATTTGTGATTAACAAACCTCACCATTTTGCTATTCCGCTTCATAGCTCCCTGGCTCATTTTTTAGCTTCTTTTTTATGTGTTCTTTATGGGACAAAAACCCTGCTTAGCCATCTCTAAATGAAAATCCACTAGAAAAAAAGAAAAATAATAGCAATCTATAAGAGATCAGAAGCATATGCACGCTTTTAGGAGGTGGTGAGGATGCAGGCTCTGATGGCTCCTTCCTTCGTCAAACTTGGTGTCTACAAATTGTGTTAGATTTATCTACTCTTCACAGGTTTGGACAGAAAAAAAGAAGGCTGAAGGTCAAGAAAGCTTTTTTTTTCTTTTTTTTTTTTTTTTTCTCTTTTCAATGGTATTATTTGGGATTGGTTTATATTCTAGATTTTTAGGGGGGTTCCTGGGCCCTGGTAGAAGAGTTGGGGACAGTAACCACTGCTCCAGCTTCATCCTCTATTAGTCTGGAGTTTTGTGTTTTCATGCAATATAAACCAGGGGCGAATAAAGAAACAAACCACAAGCCAAACAAACCTTGAGGTATGATACCCCAAATTGTTTGTTTCATTTTTAATAAGAAGGCAATTTACTTCAGTAACTCTTAAAAAGCACCAAAGATCTCAAGGTATATATATGATTCAAAGTATCCTGCTGAAACTAAATGCAACTAGAAGACAAGGTTCAAGAACAAACAAAAAATGTCACCAGTTTTTGTTAACATATTGCTGATATAAACAAAAGGTCAAGGAAAGTAAAACATACAAGTAATTAGTAAAGTGTTTTTCAGAAACAAATACCCAAAAGCTTTTTTCATTCCCTAAGAATTTGACATTTTGGACAACTCCTTCCTGAAATGGGACAAAAATTCAAGATCTTGACATTCGGCATAACTCAGCTGCAACTTTCCTTCTAGATTATTGCTGGGATTATTGTTTTTTTAACTCTCTTAATAAAAACAAATAAAATTCAGTACCTATTCCTTTTTAAAGACAAAGTTACTTTGATCCAAAAAAGGTATTGTGGAAAAACAAGGCATGCCAAGTCCTGAGCCTGAGGCATACAGAAGATGCAGCGAGCTGTTGGCAAGATGAAAGTACAGCAGAGAAGGAGCACTTGCTTTAAGAAATCCTTAAAATAGAAGAGGCACAAGGTGATATCCCATAAAGAAGTGAAAGATCGGAGGGCTACGTGATTGCCTGTTTGGAGAGTGCAGAAAGCAATCAAAAGTTTTATATGCATTAGAAAACTTTATACTGCTCACCCCCCCAAAAAAGAGAGTATTGTGAAAATACTTGCCCTCAAATCCCCAAGAGAATTTAAGGGTAGAACAAGCTGGTACTCTTGGACTAAGACAAATAAGATAGTTTATATTGCTTTTCAATTATTTCAGGCTGAGGATCACAATAGGGGAAAGGGAAAATGTCAAGCAGAGACAAGAGCAGAGAAGAGAAGATAGTGGAAGGTGGATTTTCAAAATGCTGCATGTGGCTCCAGCCACAAGCCTCTGCCTTAACACCTAAACCCCACAGCTGAAATATTCCTTGCGCAGCTCCTGACGTGAGGCTGGGTTTGTGGGGAGAGGTAGTATTGCCACTACTGAGCAGATGATACAGCTGGAGACAACGAACAAGCCTCTGGGTGCCCAGCCCTGTGCTGGTTCCTTAGGGTCAAGAAGCTAAGACCCACCCAGACGATTAACTTGACCAACATTGCTGTAATGCAAGAAACATCATCATCTGCAGCCATGAGGCTCCAGATAGTGTTAAGCCTCCCCTGAATCCAGAATATGAACTTAGCACAACATCCCTCACATGGACTGGATCCAGGACAGACTTGCCCCCCCCCCAGGTTTGGCATTGCACAACACACCTTTTAGTCCCTGGGTACTCCCTGGGGATTTGAAGCCCTGAATTACTCACCCAAGACAACACACAGGCTGTGTACAGACCACGTACAGGGGCAGCTAGGAACCAAAAATGTAACCTGCAGGAGCCACCAGCTAAACCAGGAGGAAATGCTGAGCAGGAAAAAGGGTTTAGATGTTGGATGTGGAGTGCACTGCTTCATTCAGGATATGCAGGTCTGAAGCGACTCGTATCACAGAGCAAAGACCTTTCTTTAAAACATGAGAAGAGCAAGAGGGATCAGGGGTGTGTTACAACAGAGGCAAGACAGGACAGCAAAGCTGCCTCCATCTAATAGCTCAGCAATTTGGGCTCCATTCTCTCTTCTCTGCTGCTGGACTTAAAATACCTTCCATTTCCCAAAAGACAGCCCTAGCTGCCAGCCTGCAGGCTACACTGAAGCTATTCTGCTTTGTACAGGATAACTGAAGATTTGCTGTGCAAGAGTGGTGCATTTTTTTGGGGATTATTTTTGGTTTGGGTTTTTTTTTTTTTTTTTTTTTTAATCATCGTTGTCTGGGCCCTCTTCAGAGCATTCATCCAGGAAAGAGGAGGCACAGGGTCCCAATCCATGCTCCAGTGCTTATTTAAGTACATCACACACTCATTAAATAAGGTAAAATCAACAAATATTCACCAGGGCATGGACTAGAGAGAAGGAAGGAAATCAAACTACTAATTCAAAGGACAAGAGGAGCATTTCTGAGCAAAGTATAACATCTTCTATGGGAGAAAAGCACTGCCATTGATGAAGAGGAAGAAAGGGGAAGTAGGAGGTGTGATAAATTCTATGATTAAAATAGGAAAGAGAAGAGTTCTGAGGAGAAATGAAAGGGAGAATAAGGGGCCTGAGTGTGCTGGAGTGGAAAACGTGAGTAAGTAGAGATGAGGTGATAAGGTCAACCAGAGTGAAAAGCGCCTTGGCAGCTCCTTTGAGCAGGACAGGGAGGCTGACACAGCGGGTGTTTCTGAGAAGGGGTCACTGTCATCCAAACGTAAAGGGAAGACCGGGTTGCACAGATATGGGCAGAAAGAAAAGACCAGAATTTCGGAGAAATGGTACCATTTGCATGGACAAACAAGGCACGGGAACATAAAGAAGCCAAGTTACAAAGCACAGGTAGAGAAGGGAGAAAAACATTCAACAAGTGGTGTGGGACGCTGCAGTGGGACGGTGGGATGCTATTGCCTCCTCCATCACTCAACGTCAAACCCAAAACGCACAGTGACTCCAGCGTGTATCTCCCGACCAGCAACAGCTCCAGAGGAGAGAATTTAGTGTTTGTTATGTTAAGTTTACAACAGTGATAAAACAGCAAGAGAGAGGCCATACGCAGGATCAGGTTGATCCAGTTTACCCAGGCCCTCACGTCTGATAGACTGATGGTTTGAAGACAAGCTTGCTTTCCTGGCAAAACTTTTGAACCTTTTTTGGTCTAATCCTGTTCTGACAGAATCCCCTTCACCTATCTTCTGATTAAGCTCCTTACCCCATAAGGACTCTGCACAAGTACAGTCCTACTAGTAAGGCATAATATTAACAGCACGCACAACCCAGTACAGTATTGAACTGCCCCATCATAGTAATTACTGCAACAATAATGTGTGATCTAGTTGAACAAAATCCATGTACGTTCACCAGGAACAGAAGTTACAGCTGCTAGAAGTCAGATGTGTAAAAGCAGCATTAGGAAAAAAATGCAGATTTGGAGGGGGAGGAAATCTATTGTTGCAGATTTACCCGTGTACCAATCTATTTTCACCTCTAAGCTGAAACAGGGTTTTGTTTGGCGACTGACACATATTTGAGTCACAGCTGAGGGGAGAGAATAATACCCACCTGCTGTCATATTGTTCTCCAGCTGATTGTCCTCTTGATCTGTAGTGCTCGCATTCACAACAGGGAGTACATGGAGACAGAGAGAGGAAAAGGGGGTTGGACAGACAGGAGAGATGTGCTGGAGAGAATAGTCAAAAATGCACAAAATGGTCTAATCAGCAAAGTGAAAATCAGGGTGTTTGCAGGAGGGGGGAAAAAAAAAGAAAAAAAGAAAGAAGAAGAAAAGGTTTTGGATGAGATCTTTGTTATACAATAACCAGTAGCCTTATACATCACGCAAATAAACAGCTCTAACAATCTGGCTATCTGGGGGTGCTTCTCCCTTCCACAATCCAACAACCCCGTTGACTTTTTCATGCTGAAGTCCACCTTTTGTAACGCTTCTGAGTCACTCTGCAAAGACGAGCACACGTGGACACCCTCCCACAGCCCCGCGCGCACAACCACAAGACCAATGGATGGATGACCTGCAGCCACACATCTATCTGCAAAAGGAAAGGACGTAACGTGAATGGGAATGCCCACAGCACTTTTTCCAGGTACTGACTGTTGGTGGAGACTGGTCCTGGGTGGCCGAGTACGACGGGCACAATCTCACCCCCCCGGTTCTCACACAAAGCCATAGGAAAATATATTCATGTGCACACAGTGACTGGCTGAAATGGCTAAATGTTGCACTTGAGAGCAAGGCTGGGTGCAGAAACACAGCTAATTAATGAAATAGTCTCCTCCCGTAGCAAGGGCCTCCAGGGTGAGGAGTCTCGGCACAGCCGGGGCGGGGGTCCCATGCGGCGCAGGTGCCTGTGTGCAACCAGGGCTCAGGCTAGGGTTGTGTACCCCCTACAACCCATACACCTGGATTTTCTTTGAACAGAACCATCCTCTACCAAAGTCCACGATAGCTTTGCGGTGTAAAACAGATAGCCCCCCAAAATAAAAAAATCACTTGCAATATACCGTTTTGGCCTGTCCCCCAGCACAGCGTGAGGCAAAGTCTTCCCAGTGCATTTTTTTTCCCTGTGATAATACTACAGTAATAAATATCTTGTCATTGCAAACGCCATATCCTCAGCAGTTAGCAAAATGGAAACAAAAATCATTCCAATTGTATCACTTCAACTTGCTCAGTATAAAAAAAAAATGGCTTATGACATTTTAACTCAATATTTTAATAGCAATTCCAACACAAATAGCTTTAGTAACCAGGCAAACATATTATTTCACAGCATTTTTAAAAGCTCATGAGCTGTGATTCTTTAGCAGGTACCCTGCAAGAGCTAGTTTTCCTTTCACTGGCCTGCATTCTCTTTCTGTGGAACCCAAATTACCTTGATTCTATCTATTCTGGATGCCAAAACAGAATATACAGTTTACAGACACCATCTGAAATAAAGCATTAAACAAAAATTACATGGAATCGGACTGTGACTACACAGAAAGCTCAAAATTAGCACTTTTTTTTTTTTTCTCCCCTCCTTAAGTATATTTATAGACTTGCTCAGGCCAACCTTCCTATTACTTGCGTAAAGAAATATTCATACAACTGACAGCTGAAAGACATGTCCATGTAGGCCCTATGGAAGGAGAGCTCCAGGCTCAGCTCAGAGAGGGGGATGCTCAGGACTCCCTGTGCATCCTGCCATTGTCACTGCAGGACGGTGAAGGGATGAGGGTGCAGCACGTTCTTAGAGCCACTCTCCAATGCTGGTTTACATCTTCCCGCAGTTGCTGTACATGAGAGCAGCCCTAACACCACAGCAGCCCTTCTGCCAGTCACATGATATAATCCTAACGCAGGAAAGCACCTAAATGCTCATGAACTACTTGGGAACCAAGGGCCAACCGGTTACCTGTGGCCAAGTACCAAAATGAGAGCTTATCCACTGAAGTGAGACATAGCTCCTACACTAAAGAGTTTTCCTTTTAAATTTGCAAGATAAATCAGAGTGTGACAAATGCAAAAAAAAAAAAATAAAAAATAAAAAAAGCTAGATTTTTCAAGTGTGAGCAAGCTCTTAAACCTGCTGTTCAGACAGTCCTGCCATGCTCCCAGCACTGGGAGTCTGCAGCTGCCCCAGCACTCCTGGATGCGCATTGTAACTGCCTTCAAAGCAAGCGAAGCCTTTGAGTTTACAGTTTAGTTGTTTGTACAAATGAATTACTTTTTGAAATGTCCGTGACCTCTCTGGGATCCAGGCTGCTGATCCACTCGCATGGATTCTTGTCTGAGTTCAGGTTCGTGCCAAGGCTGCGCTGCAGTCCTGCTGCAGCCCAGTGCCCCGCATCCCCATCGCTGTCATACCCGGAGATCTCCAACGTGTCAAAGCCAGGTGAGTTAAAAAAAATGAAATGTAAAATTCATGTTACCTGTGGCAGACCGGAGCCACTTTGACAAAAGTCCAGGCTTAATTGTAATGTTTCAATTCATCCTTGTCTCTTTAATGAGGAAGACTCACTAATACACACAGTCAAACTCAGGTTTCCCTACCTCGTAGCACATCGCAATCTTACACTGATCCATTACCTGCTGCATAGATTCTCATTAAGTATGACATAGATTAGTTACATTGCTGAGCTGGCTGTAAATTGAACTTGTCATAGTGAAGTGCATGTTTTCCAGTTCTTCATCTCTGTGGTTCCTGTTGCTATAGTGACCATCAGAAATCAGAGCAAAAAAGGCAAAGAGAGAGAAGATCCTTTTTCTGTCTAAATAGTACCTTCCATCTGTAACACTGGCAGTATTTGTTCATTTCAGCTTTGCTTATTAGGATAACTATACAAAAGAACTTAGCTCTTCCAGATTTCAGTGTCTCATCCAAATCTGCTCAAGTCCAAGGCAGTCTTTCAATGGCTTCAAGGAGCTCTAGATCAGGTCTGTACTGCCTAAAAGATTACTTCAATACAGATTTGCAGCATTTTTCAATTCATGTTAGCTTAAAATCCCCAGGATAGGTATATCCTGATGTCCTGCTTAGGACGGTGACTGATGCCATGAGTAGAATGGGACAAACATACATACATACACCAGCCTCGTGGCTAAAGCCAATGCTGAATAGCACTTGTTATCACATGCCCTTTTCATCTCCTGGATTTATGTACCACTTCTTTGTTTAAAAGATAGAGAAAGTGCCTCTTGATATTGGGCATTAGCATTAAAAGTAAGCCAAGCTTTAAATGACAGGCCTTAGGTGATGTCTGACCAGGGACATGTGAATACTAAAACATACATTACAGCCTCAACACAGTATATGCATGTGACGGATGAACTCAACCTATTTAGCACCAGAAGAGTATAAAGCTAGATGTTTGGTGCAGGGATCTGCTGTTATCCTTGAAAATGAGGAAGACACGAGGAACCATATACTGCTTTCACCGAGTTGTAAACCTGAGGCAGCTTAAGCAAACTCAGCATGCCAGTTAACTACAAGTGCGCAATTCCTGAACAGGAGCAGGTGACCATTTAACAGTGATAACTGCTCATTAGCAGTAACGCTGCATTAAACTTAAATACTGCCTGTACTCAGACTTCTCCTGTCTACCCAGTGGGGATCTGCACAGATTACATACCCACTGCAAGCCACCACGCCCAGCTAAGCCTTAGTATATTTTAGATATGCCATTTCTACCTTTAAATATCTTGTCACATAAAAACATAAGACTAAATATGTTGATGAATTGTAATTAGTACTATCTTCTAGAGCAGTGGTACCCAAACAGCAGCACATACCATTTGTGGTAAATGAGTTATTTTCAAGCAGTACATGAAGACAGGCTGTTCCTGCACATGAGCTGGTAGAGAAGCTGCGCTCCCGCAGCCACTCGAGGTGGTACCACGGTGAAGGGCAGGAAAGCCTAAATCTGAAGGCAATGAGGGCTGTGGCAAGAGACTTCTGTATCGAATGACAGGTAACTATTGCACATGTGAAGTTAATAGCCTTGAATCCTGCTCCTCCTTGGATCACTGGTACTGCAGTTTTGCTCCTGTGTGTAAGAACGAGTCAGTCCTACAGGCAGGTTGAGACTTTTCAGAGTCTAAACACTGAAGAGAGGAGTTCTGAGGATGCAATTTGCATGCAATCACAGCTACATTTGTATGTCTCCAGAAAGACCCACCTATAAGAAAAAGCCCCTTGGTGTCATTACTTAACAAACACGGCGCTGGCAACAGTGCCATCAATGCCATTAGCAGGAGCGCACAGCACCCACAACAGCACGGCAGGACATCTGCAATATCATTCCAAAACCAGTTATTAACAACAACATTAGAAAGAAGAAATTAGACCAAACGCTGCTAATGCATCATAACAAAGAAAAAAAAACAAAACAAAAACAACAACAAAAAAAAAAACAAACAAAACCAAAAACAAACCAAAAACCAAAGAAAAATATATATCCCCCCCCTCAGCAGGCAGCTGTTGGCTTCAGTGGAGCAGCTCATCAAGATGAGCTGTCTCGTGAGCGCTACTGATGGACGGTGACCCACCAGCACAGCTCTCTGTTAGGCAGCAGGCAGTGCCAGCCAGGAGCATCTGCCCCGGCCAGGGATGGAAACCCTTCAGCCTGAGCGACGAAACAGGATTTATGGAAATATTTCAAAATGGACATCAAGAAGGCAACTTTCAGTGGACCAAATGTGGCTCCAGTCTCTCAGGCTTCCACCAGTTCTGGCATCTCTCTCAAAATGCTCTAGAGCCAACAAGCTTCAAGCACCCCTCTTCTGCTGGATAACTGAACACGGGTTTCATCAGGGATGCCGAGGAGTTTTTCACAGTGTTCATCCCACTGAGTTTTGGACTGCTGCTGAAAATTACTTGAAGTTTATCTGAACATTCTCCTCCCCCTAAGAGGCTGCAGAGCTTTCTTGTGCTATTTATCACTGTTTTGTCAGGAAAGTGGGATTTGGGCAGCATTACCTTGCATTGGAAGGGCAGGCAGAGAAAGAAATTCTGATCAGCTCCAACGGACTTTGTGTCCCACTAGTGCTGGACTGCAAGGAAGCCCAGGGCTATGTTTTTCTGCAGATTTTCTGACCTCAGGTGACAATTTCAAAATAACTTACATGCCTGATGAATGTAACTTCTATTTTCAAAAATAAGAGAAGCAGGATCTAGGAGTCTTAATTTTGATATAGCTAGACTTGGCCTAGGTTTAAAACCACTACTGTCTATCAATTTTGATTAGAAAGATGTGGTTTGTAACCACATAAAAGCGAAGCTATCGCAGAGCTCTAGTATAAATTTCTTACAACATAAGAGCGCTCCCTCTGTTACAGCTTATGCCTGTTCAGGGAACCTGCGCCTCCTGGGCAAACTTTTATAGCAGCACAACTGGTTCAAGTGTAGAAGAGTTTTGAAAATGTATCTATAATGATATAATCCACTCAGCAAGACCTTTATAAACAGGCAAAGTCGTCGGGATCGTGTTTGAAGGTGGAACTTAAAAGTTACATTAGCACCCTCTGTAGCTGGGCAACTCAGGTGCTCTCGGCTGTGTATGCCCAGATTCTGGTTCACACTTTAACTTGATGCCTGTGATAAAAGGTACCAGAGTTACCCTTTGGCTCATATATCAACTACGTGCTTCTGAAGACTTGACACTACACACCACTCATTGCAACAACAGCTCATACTTCTACCCCGGAGGCTCCCACGCTCGCTCTGCCGATGCTCCAGCCCAGAACATAACTGCAGACGGAAACGTTTTTGAGTCGTGTTCAAAGTGCTCCATCTATATCAACATCTGTCTGTTTTAAAGTCTGTGTTTAAATGCTTTGGGATACAAAATCATATACTCAAATTAACTTGCTGATCAGCTTTCCACTTCACGAAATCCCACCTACAATAAATGCAAGCCATCAACATAACACCCTGCAATTTACCCACGCTTGCATTTTATGGAAATGTTAAAAATGAAATGCCAAACAGATGTTCCACAGACCTGTTACGGTAAGAAAACAAATTAGAAATAGAAGTTATGAAACTAATGTCTTTTTAAGGGAGAAAATGCAAAGAGCTTGAAATTTAGTAATAAAACTTTTCCAATAAAAATTTGGAAATTAAAAACTTTAACATTTTAAAAATAGGTCAGAAGCACAATTTCGCTCGTGCCATAAAGAGAAACAACCGATTTCTCGGCTGACAGCAGGTGGCAGCAGGATTCCCACCGCAAAATCCAGATTTAGAATGATATCCCCTACATCATATTTGAATACTCTCATCTATGTCCTAAGGTTGTGTGGTAAGTGGGCTGACAGAAACAAAACTGGGTTGAATGCATCTTCATTTACACAACCGCAATCCACTTGGCTGCCAATGTAAGTTTATAACGCAAGAGCTGAAAATACTTGGTGTTTTACATTTTCAGGTAACATCACTTTTTTCCACCCTAAGCCCAGAGTTTGCATCATAATTTCACAATTATATGTTGCTGTTACATCACAGCCCTCATTGTACATGGTCCTTAGAAACAGAGGCTGGGAATCTAGTGATGAAACGTCTTCATGAAGTATCAACAAAACACTGATAAGAATTTCTTAGGAAATATATGAAGCTGCATTCTGTAACCTCCTCAAACAATTTCAGTTCATCCAGGGGATTGCTTGGAAAAGGGATGTGTGGACAACAACTGAAATCTGTCTGATAGTGAATCACACACTGGTCAGACTGGCTCCCACAGAAGCCTTATTGAATTTAGGACTGGTCAGAAAAAGCAGGAAAAAATTATTATTGATGATACAAGGTTCTGAAACATGTAGCTAAATGAAACCATATTGGCAACAGTATTCTTATTTATTATAGCATGGTATTCGCTGCACAAGACAGACATCGAGCTGACTACAATAAGGCAGTCTCCTAAGATCCAGTGTGTATGCCCCAAGGAGGTTTTAATGCTACAAATTTCAAAAGCTCAGAGTCTGGACTCAGCTCTGCTCCCGCCGGAAACCAATGCTAACAATTCCTCTGATGTTAGCATGGGAAGAAGCAAATGAAAGCTAATGCGGAGGGTTTCTGACTATACCAGCCTACATGCCGGTATTCCAGATTAGTTCGTTACAATAACCTGAAACTGCAGTTAAAGAAAAGCAAGACCAAAATGTTTTAAAATATTGGGTTGGGGTGGGTTTTTTTGGAGGGTTTTGGTTTTGGGTTTTTTTTTTTTTTCTTGGGGGGGGGGGGGTTTGGTTTTGGGTTTTTTTTTTTTTTCTTGGGGGGGGGGTGATTTGGTTTTGGGTTTTTTCCCCCCTTTTTATTTTTATAGTCAGCCTGTTTCTGAAGCTTATCCTTCAAAGCTGCTTGAAGTAGGGACGAATTGTAGTGCTAATGGGAATGAATGGGGCAGGCTGGATGAAGCAGGAGAAATTAAAGGACAATAAACACAGAAAAAGAGGGTTGGCAGTCACGGCCAAGACAGCTGACTGTGGCAGAGCTGACCAAAGCTGCTGGCTGAACACAAAGGTTGTGAAAGACCCCCAAGACTGACCCAAAGCCTACTGCAGCCAGGAGTAATCACAGGTTTTGGGTAAAGCCCACAAAGAATAGGAAATCCAGGGAACAGAAGGCCAGAGGGGACTAGCTCTCACCACGGGGTCACTTGGGATGCTCCTCTGCCAAAGCAGGCGTGAACTCCACCCTGACAGGCTCTTACTTGGTTTTTCTCGCTGCAGTTTACAGAGCAAGAAGGGCACAGCCTCCTGCTCCCCCTTGCCCGCAGGATCGCTTCCCATTGCCATGGAAAAGGGGGTGCTTTCCACCCGAGACCTGGGTGTCTGCAGAGCCCCGTGTGCTGAGCAAGGCCGGGTGCTTTATTCGACTCCTGTTTTTTTCCCTGTGTGGTTCTTCCTTCCTGCCTCTCTGAAATTCAGAAATATTCACCACAAGACAGACCTTGCTCCAAGACCAGCCAAAGATAACTTGCCACGCTGGCAGCAGAGCCAAAACAGCTTTTTAGAAGCCCATCCGAGGCTCCACTCCACAAGTCCAACTCTTGGCATACATGCCCTTACCCCAAGCAAAAAAAAAGTCTTTTAGAAGAGCTCAGGAAGCAGTTACCCCAGTCTGAGTTATCTTCAGGCTTGATTTTTGGCAGGTTTTAGTCTAACAGGTGAATGGCAGCAAGTTTAGCTCAAGGGGTCTCGTTTGCTGCCACAGCTGAGCCTGTCACCTGGCTTCATCAGTAACCCACCTCAGAAGTAACTTAAAACAAGGAAGGAGATGGATCCCAAGGTGCAGAGGCTGTTCCCCCAAATCCTATTGCTCTCTCAAGTTTTACAAAAAACTTTGACAGAAAATATTTGAATTTACTTAATCCTATGAAGGTGGGGTTTTTTGGTTTTCTTTTTAATATTTATTTGTGGACTTAAATAAAAGAAAACTGTCTTCCACCAAGGTGAGAGACAGTTCTCTCCTCTGTCCCTGTGTCATCCTGCTTTTAAAGGATGAGACACAAGTCATTAATATTACAGTGACTTAGCAATTCATTCACACAGTTTTACTGCTTTGGACAAAATACAGCCGAGTTCCAAGCCTGATGAAATATTGTTATCCACGTAATTCATTTTGTGCAGCTTCAGCAAGGTATTTGGATTTGCAGCTGTTCCCATCTGAGATTGAAATTGAATTGAAAATTCATGTGTAAGCCATGTGGATGAGGCAAGTCTGAGTATCAGGGAAGCGTCAATTAAATTCACCTTCCAGTCTGAAATAAAAACCTGATGCAAAGGCCTTGAAAAGAGTCCCCATTATCATATCAATTGAAGACAACAGAAATAACTCAAGCCAGAGGTGAATACAAGCTTATTTCAAGACATGGTAATAAAATTTCAATCTATTTTATTAACAGTGTGAATGTTGATTGCTGTACATAGTAATGGGGTATAGCACAGCAACTCATGGTTTTTCCTTTGATAACGTACTTATTAAGGATGTTATTGATTAAACGTAAATTAGCGACTCACTGATTAACTCATCCCTCATCTTTACACTTCTATCACAGCAAAGACCATGTAAGCAATTTAGGAATTCAGATATTGCAATGGAGTTGTATCAAGCTGACAACTAGACGCACAGGAACAGATACAAGGCACTTAGGGGAATAGCATTCGTATTGTGTAACATTTGCAATTGTATTTTTTTTTTCATGGGCAACTCTTCTGGGGAAACATATTTTAACAAGCCAGTATGAAAAATCACTATGTACGAACACAAACTGCTTTTCTAGTGACAAGCGAGTATTACAGCGCTGGAGTTTCAGATTGCTCAGCAATCCCTACAGTTTTGATGCTTCTCTCAACCTTTTCAGCATGCACAATGCAGCTACTCTCCAATCCCTTGTAAGACTTCTGGTGACTGCAGCTTCCAGCTAGTTCTGGACCATACCCTGATGTGGGGCACCCTGTGACTTCTCGCCCCACGGGCACCCTGCCACGTGAGCGCACAGAGATGCAGGACAAAAATATAACCCTCAAAAAAAAGTTTTGAAATTCCATCTTTTTTTAAAAGCCATTTGCTTCACGAAGTTATGAGGATTATTACCAACCCTCTAAACAACTGTCTCTGAAAGAATATTAAATCTTTATCTTGCACCAATTGCCCAAACCGTTCATGTACAAAAGGTGTAGAAGAGCATCCTCCACACAGGCAGATGATTCGGCACCGAGTCCTGCCTCCACCAGATGCAAACCCAGGCCACAGCTCTGTGATCCCATCCCCACAGGCACATTCACAAGAGGCTGAGACTCTCGAGGGAAAAGACTGCATGTTAACTGAAAAGATCTGCCTGCCTTTAATGATGAGAAATTTTGGGGAAAGAGAGTCAAAAATATGACAATAATTTCATACAATGCTCCTTTCACTTCTATACTAGATTGTAATCTACAACCTATTATAGTATTACCTCTTTAATTCAATATTTTTGACCCTTTGACAAGTTTTCTTTCAGATTATTACTAAAAAGATACCAGGAAGATCTGACAAAAAGATACCCAGGTGGCTGCTGGGTCTTCTTGTTCCTGAACAGCTTCACCAGCTATAGCCCTCACAAAACTCACGAAGAAAACCACCCACCTTCTTGACTTGGTGGTGGTGGTTGGAAATAGCCACTTAGCAATAAGCAAGGTATTCTCTTGCTAACACCTGGCTAAAATAGAAGTACAGAGAGGGCCAGGCTGAGGCTACATGGGGAGTGTAATGAAAGGTCATTTGTAAGGAAACTGCAGTTTTCTGCTTTGCTGTTGCCAAGATGTTTCAAGTTTCTCCATGTACTTGGTCCTCACAAAAGTCTGCACCAGTTTGCCCTTAAGTAGGAGCCAGGTGAAGAGATGCAAAACGTCTTTGTGGAGATAATTCATTCCCCTTTCAGTGCAATTTTAATGCACTAACAATCCATTTACATGTTTCTAATATAAGTCTGGAGAGCCCTTACAGAGATTGGAGGAAGACATCAGCTGAAGCAGGAAGCTACAAAATCAGTTAAACCAGGCAAAGCATCTCTGGAGTTGGCTGCAAGGGCAGGTGTGGCTGGAGGAAGCCACAGCAGCATCTTGTCCTGCTTTCTCAGTGTGAATCACTGACTACCCTCAGTTTTATGAGTCCAAAAAAGCTGGCAAACTGTTTCTACTCCAAAGTCCTGCTTGGTAATCCCTTCTCAGCACAAACAGGAGATGAGCCTCCAGGGCCCAGGAATGTTAAGTACTTCCTGGAGACACGGCAGATGCTGCAGCTAATGAGGTTTTAGACAAGACCTACTTCTATGGGTAAAAAAAAAATAATAATCAAAAAAGAAATGTTATTTAGTTTCCAGTTTATGGGGAAGGAGGGAGCAGAAATATGAACTGCTGGAAGAGCACTGTCTGATTTCTGGAACTGCGGTGTTAGATTTTCCCAGGCAGAATCAGGCACAAAATGTGTCGCTCCCAGTTAGCTGCAGATGCAGCTGCAGATGCAAACAACATGCTAATATACCATGTAAAGCCACACAGCATGTACCTTGTTGCTGACACAGACCTCTCAGAGCGAACCAGAGGCTGGGATAGTGTTTGTAGCCCTAACGCCGCCCCAAGGAGCAACCCTATGAGCCTCCATCGCTGGAATCAACAGAAAAACGGCAAAATGCAAAGCTTATTTCTTTACTTCTTACGTGTGATTTTAAACACATGTATCAGACTTTCAATCAGATAACGGATGTCACTATTAAAATACCTGGAATATAGGTATAATTTAGGAGGAAAGCAGTATTTTAATTCCTTCTGCAACTGGAACGGAGTGCAAAAATGGCCTTAAACTTGCTTAAGATTTGTACTTGTGCAGACTAACACCAACAAGAAAAGTTTAATGACCTGTGGATAAAAATATATATAAAAAGATGGAGCTGGGAGTAGTCCAGCAACTGACAGAACAAAGGTAGTACCTTGAAATGACACGAGATGTGCTGAATCCAAAAGTGACTACTAAAATAAAAAAGTAGATAGTAAACAGAGTTGTGTATGCAGAGTACTACTGAATTAAATCACAGCACAACAAAACAATAGATATTGTTATAGGAAATCCTGACTGGTAGCTAATCTGCTGGTGAGGTAAAGAAAAACTAGATTACTATAGGCATGTGATCAGAAAGCACATTCCCAATTAAATCATGACCAATTCAGCTCCACAAGAGATCCACAGTAAAGAGGAGGCGCCAAGGCACTTTGCTTGCACTACTGAATAGCAACATAAAAATCCATGAAGTATTGAAGTTATAACCTAAATCTGGTCTATGATGGGGGGAGGTGAAGATGACATTATTAATAATGTTGGGACCACAGCAAAGTCAAGGAAATGGTTGTTTTAAAACACCTTAACCGGTGAACACCTATGGGGCAGGTCCTAATGAAATAGAGCTGTTGTGCTTCCCTTGTCAGCATATAGCCATGCAATTGAACAAGTATCAGATTAACACATTTAACTTTAACTGAGGCGATGCAGAGCACGTGCTCACGAAGTTACAGCGACTCACCCAATGGGCAAGAACAACTCATCTGGCTCCAGTCTCTGCAGCCACGGACTAAAAGACATTTTTCTTTTTCTCTCTAGCAAGCATATGTAAAGGAGACTTCCTATGCGAGAAAAAAATATGTATTCTGTGTTTACTTGGAAGCTGTACAATCAGGTCAGCAGTCAAATTTTCACTCAAGCAGGAAAGACTATCCATAAGCATACAGATGACCGATATTTGTACCCAGAAAGCCACTTTAGCTATTTCTGGATGAGTAACAAGCTACAGAACATCACTATTTCAAGGATCAACAAAGCCTCTAACTGTAAACGCTACATATTTCATATTTCAGAAATTCATAGCCATAAAAAAATCTGAGCAACCCTTACAGTGTCTGAGCATCCCCTAACACTGTTTGTTCCTTGGTTCTCAGGTCTGCCTCTGACCTTCAACGTATCTGGATCTTTGTACATTTTTCAGAAGCTTTTGTTTTGTTCGTGCAAGCATCCAAGTCTATCCACTCTTTCTGGAACATGCTATTCCATATACTCCTCACACAAGTACACCTTTTAAAGCACACTTTGAGCCCACTGAAAACTAGCTAGAAATAATTAAAAAACCCAAAAGAATACTGTGTGAGCTGTTCTACATAAAAATGTGAGTCAGACGGGCATGTCATATTTGAAGTTACACATCTATTCCAGAGAGTTATTTCATCCACATTTTAGAGCTAACTATCTGTAGCAATACTGAGTAAGAAAGTACCTAGAGAAACAATTCAGAATATAACTAAGATACGAACCTTGAAAATATCATATCAGATTAGGCTTGGTTGAATGAGGAAGATGATTTGGGGATCGAGTTTCTAGCAAAATTTCAATACATTGGCTATAACGAGGGCTTGATTTGTTCTCAGGATTCATTTAGCCATAAAGGATATCCCACAGCGGGACAGAAATGGTGAAATGACCGTGACCATCCCCTCACGAGCATTTTGAAAGAAATGGAGGAAGGATGAAGCATGCTGGGGACTGGAGCCATCATATTCAGGGCTATGATAACTTCCACTCGAGAAAGTAGTTCTGGAAGCCTAAAAATAGCTTAAAATCACATTCCTTACTTCCCCAGTCCCTGGGCTATTCTTCTGAGACACACCTATACGTCAGAAATGGCGTTTCTCACCAACTGACCTAAGAACCGCAGGACAGCCGGGCTGACATCCCATCTGAAAATAAAAACACTTCAAAGTCAGCTACTCTTGCGTTAGGTGCACAAATCTGAGGATTGGGCTGCAGGGCTAGCAGGAGTCAGGTGAATGAAAAATTACACTTAAAGAACTGTAGAACAGGGCGACCAAAAACTTTCTGGCAGAATATTTTTTGTGCTGGAGAATTCTGACTAATCAAAACAGAAGTACCATAGAAACATGTCAGAATTCGCAGCTTGTTTAAAAACTGCAGAGAGCTATTTACTAGTATCATAATGCAACATTTCAACACATCTGAAACAGAATGCTGCAATTTTTAAATCTGAAAATGTATCACCAAGATTTTTAAACTCTGAGGTAACATCAACTAAAAAAAGGTGACATTGGGAAAAATATTACAGGTTCACGCATCTTCAGTGGCCTGAAATAAAGCTAGAGTTTGAAGATAATTTGTTTTTCAGGAGTCAATAGGGTCATTGTATGGGAAAATAATGAAAAATTTTGGCTTTTCCCATATTCTGGGAATTCCAATTTCCATCCAGCACTTCTCATGTACAGGTGGGAATGCAAACACACACAGAAGCAGATGTCATGAGCGAGGATACAATAAGTTGCTACAATTGCTTTTTCTGACCTGACTTACATTAAAGTCTTGGGTAAGCAAAGCATTTTTTGCATGTGTGTGACTAACACGCAAAATCAACGTGCACTACTAAACCATTTGCGTGCCTTGAAACGATTTCCTGGTTGGAACCTAAATTCAGTTTGCTTTACAAAACCAACTGTAGCCATCCCAATATGGTCTTCACTACAGCTATAAATACCACTTTGAAAGAAATCCTGCTGGAAATGCAGTAATCAGATCACAGGCAGCCCAGACTGTGAGCCTGGACAGACTGCAGAAAACTCTGCTAAAAGGTCTGACCGCACGAGCATGTGTCTTAACAGCCACGTGATGCCCCCCAGGTCGGTAAGGTGTTGCTAGGACCTCTCAGCCTCACGTAGTTCATTGAACTACGTACGCAGTTATGTTACTGAGAAAGGTGCACTCAACAGCAGAGTTCATTTAACGCCTTGCGCACCCCATTCGGGTTGTTAAGCAAAGGGAACTCAACACCAGCTCCTTAACCCTGAAAGTCCCATCTCATTTGCTTCTCCTCTGTATGCAACACGGCTCTAATCTGCTGCCCTTCCTCCTCCTACTGAGAGGCTAAAGCAGCAGAGGCACAAGGGTTCAATTCCCTCTTGTAGGACAGGTGGGGTGTTTTCAGATTCCCTGACATTTACCTCTGTGAATGAGGAAGATAAAGAACAAGTATTGAATGGTGCCAATGAACTCAGTACATGGGATGGAAAAGGGTGAAACAGTATATGCCAAAGTTAAAAATTGTATCATACAAGGAACAAACAGGGTTATGGTTATACAGAGTAACCCAAAGAGCAGGTATAAGCATCCAGTTTTTCTGCTCCAGAAAGGACTGAAATCCTTGTACTAAAGGAACTTGCATAGTTTGGAGTTACATCCATGTCGATATCTATCTATTTTTATGTTAAAAGTAGGGGCTTGTTCACAGTAAGGAACTTTCTGCAAAATCTTCATTTTGTTGCTTTAACTTGACAATAGAGTGTTTCCTTTCACCTTCTCAATGCACACAAAATTATATAACCCGTATTACCTACCCTGTTTTGCAGCTCCTTTTCCTCTCGTTTATTACAAGCATCGAAATTCCAAACGCTGAAGTGTTTTGCTCTTCAGATTAACTATGTACCTGAATGATGCCTGCTCAGGAGTAAAATTTCAGCCTTTCATCCCAACAGCCCTCTGGTAATATAAAACCCATAACATCATTTTGAGGTAAGTTAATTGCAGACTTGAATTTAAAATGCCTACTTCATGCTCTTATCTTTTGAGTCAATAATTCCTTTGGACTGCATATCATCTTGTCATTTAGCTAGGATGGTGGACAGATACATGACAGAGCCCGCATTTTCTGTAAACCTTTTGCCTTTCACTGGGAGTGATTTAATACTTGAATATTTGTGTTAATTTGCACATTCTAACCTGCAGCAATGGAGATATTTGATCACTCCAGCAGTAGTTGCTTTGTAAAGAATATTTTTTGCTCTAATTTAACATATGCTAATAATGATATCTATGCCAGCACTTCCCCAAGAGTTTTTAAGAAAAAGTCAGATTCATCATCATCTTTTCCAAAACTGGGATATGCAGACATAGATACAGGACTTTTCCAACAATATTTACACTCAAACCAGGCCTCTAGGATCAGAAATTTTTTTTCTTTAATTTTAATTCTCTCCAAAAGCAGGCTGAATTTTGCAGTAGGAGAATAAAGATGTTAACACAGTGCATTTCCCATTTTTAAAGGACTTGGAAATGTCAATCTGTACTGTAGTGCACAGCCTGTGAGGGGAAAACTCACTGGTTTTCTCCATGACAGTTCACAATTATTAAGTGTCACGTGAAAGCAAAAATCCTTAAAATATTGCAAAAACTACGTATGGCAGAGCCAAAAGGAGGAGCAATTGAAACGAGTATTCATTACAAATAAAAACATCATCAGTGCATGAAACCTGTTCCCTCAAGTGGTCTGGGGGCAAGAAGTCCCAATTCCACAGCTGTACGTATTGCCTCTCCTTTTTCTTAGGGCTTTTGCTCTTGTATGCCGTTGGTATTTATTCTGTGTAATATTGTTTTTAGAAAATATAAAGCAGGGGGTTTTTTAAACCTTATATGCAACACTTCCATCTTCTCTCCAGTCCTTAGCATACATCTACGTAATATATACAGCCCAAAAAAACATTTTTAGTTGGGATGTATAGAAAGGAATTAGACAATAAGAATATTCTCTCTTTCTGTAACTCACAACTTATGGGCACTCTACCAAGTAATGGAGGAAAAGCTAAATACTCCCCAGAGAAATCTAGAGGTTGATGCAGACTCAAGTTAACATAGAAGGAAATGAGAGTCAAGTAGCAGCAGTTTTTCTTGAAGGCTGCCAAGACAATATATATGTTTATATATTTATTTTCTTTTATATATATAAAAAAAGATAACAAAGCCTAGGGAACGCGGCCAGAACACCACGAACAGTAATATATCAATAAGCGACAGAAAGGAAGATAAAAGTATCTGGCACAAAACTATGTCATGGTTAAGGACCTTACCCCTGCCACAATGTCACATTAAAGATTCCTCTAGAAGACCTCGCTTTGTCGACAAATTACAGATTTCCCTAGATGATCCCATCTGTAAATGTCTGTGCAGGTATGGAGGGGAAGAGAAATGGAATTACTTTACCAGCGTCATAGTTCTCTCACTGAGAGTGGTCTCAAAACCAGCAGATTTTACAAGAAGATTCCACCACGTCCTGGACAATTTAACACAGGAATTGTGTATCAGGACCCCTTTCATCGCTATGACCTGCCTTATATGTTTTATATACAGTATCAACATGTTCTATTTAAAACTCTAAATTATACCCCTATATGCTGTATATTAATTCATTTTCTTCCTCACAAACAGTTTAACTACGTAGTTTCACAGAAATGCGTTTGCCAGTAAGAAAAGACAACTTTATCTCTGAAACCAACCTATAATTTTAGGGACGCAAAGAGAAAAGATTAATTTTGACACATTAACTGACGGGTGCAGAGTTTTTGTCACTGAAATGAGTTGGTTTTATACTATTTCTCCATTCTAATTATAAACTGCCAAGAGACTGAAGCGAATTATAGTGCTATGATCAACAGCGTTGACCTTTTTGCCTTTACGGTACTTCTGTTAAGTCAGTTAACCGGGAAAGCAAAATTAGAATGAAGACTGACACTGGAGTAAACACCAGGAAAGCAGTGAAAATGGTGGGAAATTACCGTTCTCCCTCCTCTTTGCAGCATTAAGAGCAGAGTCTTATTCTCAGCTGAAACCTTAGTCTGCTAAATTAGGTAGAGGTTTGGAAAAGAACGTTCTGATTGTTAATCATGAAATGTGCTGTAATCTTCTGCAAGGCAGCTCTAACCTCCTCAATCAGCAGCCTTTTCTTACTTAATTACATGATTTTAAGTACTGCTAAGGAGGTGCTGTCAGATTTACATTGGAGTTCTCTTAGACATTACCACTGTAGTCATGGTGATGATATATAGAAATGGACAAAATGCCAGAGACCGGAGAAAATGTCAGAGTTATGGTACACCCACACTTGCTCCTTGCCTAGGATTTACTCAGTATTTTTCAGTTACCTTGAAAGATTATCTAACTCAGTATACTAATATACCAAAATAACAAGATTAATAGTACATGTGTAATCTTATTGCTAAAAACGTACACATATAATTCTCACCTCTAAGCATAACTCGTAACTGCTTGGGAGACTGATGACACGGGACACAGATGGGAAAAGGGCAGTAGTGTGTGCAGGACATGGGGTGAGACTGGGTACAGTTGGTGTATCCCTCTCTCTGCAAACACAGTGAGCCTGCAGAAACAGCTCTGCTTTGCAGAAACAAATCACTTCCATGCTGGCAGTTGGCTGCTCTGGCCTGGGAGCCAGGTCCTATTACTCTGAGCCCTGAAAGCTGCCTTCAGGCTACTAATTATTCCATCCTCAGATGCAGAAAGTTATTATTACCTGCATATTTATAACCAGGGGAAGGAAAATTAGTGGCTGTAGGGAAAGCAAATTATAAATATTTGTTAATTTAGCAAGCTCTCACCAAACCTTCATTTTCTCCAAGTAATCTGACTAGCAGCATCCATTTTACAAGACCCTTACTATTGGTGAGTGGTACACTTTGATACTGTTAAACTTATCATCATTTATATAAACTCCTAACAGAAAGGCATCATGCTCCGTACTTGCTCCCCCAGGAGGTTGCTCAGCTCAGCTCTTCATGGCTTTGTGGAACACCCTGACTGTCATTTAGCCAAGTTTCCCTCCAGAGAAGCTTTCTTCATTTAGACCAAAGTAAACACTCTTCTTTAAGACGAGGCTACGTGACAGCAACCAGTGACAGAGTCAGGCTCCTGATTTACAGCTGCTAGCTAAGGTAAGAGTTAAATTTCCTCAATTAGCTCCACAGTTAGTGTAAACGCTCTCCAAAGACAATGGGGTTCTTAATTCACGCCAGCTGTAGATCTCATCTTCAGCTACTGGAATTATCCAGGTTGAATAAATGGATGATTAACTTGGGTTTCTTTCCCTTTTATTACTAGTTCCCACAAAGTCCGACTTCCATTTCTGTAGCGTGTGCACAGTTCACATGTGTAAAAGGGTGGCTCATGCTACGATAGCATCTGAGAGCTCCAGGACAGGGAGAGGGCTCTGCTGCAATAGGCTCAATATGAACTGTGTGCTCCCTATTACAGGGATATGGTTATGAGCACATCATTCCTCACCGTACATGAATATAGCTGAAATTCTTATCTTTATAGAGTAAGGAGGTCAGCGCTTACTACTGCATGCACAGACGGCACACAGTACTACAGGCATAGTTCACCTGTTCATAATTTTTATAGTCTGCAATACATTTCAGATTGAAACATTGCCATCTTTACAGGGGTCATGTGGACAATGTTTCTTATGCTGTTCCAAATAGATTTTTGTTGTGTTTTCTCTCCTCATTTTGTGATGAACAAAAGGTACAGAACACCCCAAGGAAACATGAAACTGGAGGCAATCAGTTCTCAGAATCAAGGGGTAACAACTCTTTTGTGTTCTCAGAAAAAAATTAGAGGATATAAATCAAGAACAGAGCTAGGAATTAGAAAAGGCCACATCAGCTAGAAAAAGAGATCCTATAAGCAGCGTAGGAGCGGTTACCAAGGTAAAGCAGTTGTAGATAATAATGTCCTATCCATCTACATTTATCACTGTACAGAGGTATTCCAGAATAGAAAGTAACTACCTGTGCTCAAGCTACAGAGTTCACAGTACATAATACGTGACACATCCACATAAGGGACCTTATGGGAATAGGGGCTGAAATCCCATTTCCTGGCTGGGGCATGGTTGTTGGTCCTGATGTCTCTTTTCTTCATCTTGCTGATTGCTGATAAGAATTTGCTTATTACAACTATCTTGTCAGTCACAAAGGCCATCACTGCAAGTTAATAATGTACCATCCTGCTGGATCAATATCTTTACAGATTCTCCTGTCCCCAATACAGAAGAGTTATTAGAAAGTTTAGAGTACTTGAGCTCAATTCATTCATTTTGTAATGCAGGTGGCTTCCGCAAGCTCCCTCCAGGGACAATCCGGTCTGTCGTGAGGAGGCACAATGAGAAACAGCATGAGAATATGATCATGGCACAAATGAAAGAGAAGAGTGGCTTTTTTTTTTCTGTGGGTATAAGATTAACAATTAAGTCAAAGCAACAATTGCAAAGGTAATTTTCATTGCAAAGTACTTTTTATACATGGGAGTCATGGCTACATTCTTGCTTTTGTCTGCTCATGAACTAGCAGAGCTGTTGTGACCAACTAAGACGCTTCAGCTAAAGAACCCGATTTATCGAGAAACAGTAAAGTGTTCTTTGTAGAAAGTCTTGAGTTTGGCATTTATTCCTATGTCAGGTAAAAATAAGGACATGCTAATTATTATTCATATATATTATTCATATATTTATTTCTCCTAATATGTCTTGGTTGGTGCTGGTGGATGGATGAAACCCCAGCTAGCAACCTCCCTCTAGTTGAACAGCCAGCTCTCTTTTCATGTTGCATGACACAATGGGGGTCAGAAAGACAGCAGTGTTGCTTTTCTTATATGAAAGTATTATATAAGAAAAGTGAAATTACTTTTACATACATTATACACTTCCTCAAATATTTACCACTAATATCGCAAATGCCCAGTAGCTGTCTCCAGTGTCATGCTGGGTTTAAAGACCAATCTCCTCAGCATTATCCCCAGCTCCACGTGGAGCATTTATCTGCTATTGACATGACTGGATTTCATTAAAGAAGGCCAAGAGGTATTAAAGACCTCCAGAGGGTTTGATGCTTCCTGCCTAGGACTGCTGCGCTCTTTTCTTCTATGAAGTCATTACTGCGTATCTTTTCCTCACCCATAACCATTTTCTAGCAACCACAACACACCATTGTATTGGGTTGATACACGGCCCTCTGAAATTTCAGAGCATCACTAGGTTTTTAAAATTAGGAGCAATTCCTTTGAAATACAAGAAACATTGTTGGCAAGTAAAAAGGTTGAAGAGTCACCATGATATAGGATTTAGCCAGGGCATCTCAAAAATGACTGAATCCATCTCCAGTTAAATTCCTCACGTTAGTAGATTCCTGTATTAAATTTTGCATAACTAAACAACTTGTCTTTACAACTGAAAAAATCCTAATTGGATGTTCCAGGTAAGATTAGAAATAAAGAGTCAGTGAGAAACAAAAAATGAAACTTACTTCTTTGCTTCTCTGTAACATATTAAAATATCATTAAATAATGTATTTATCATTTGACAGTTTTAATCTTAGAACAGCATTGCTACTTTTCCTAGAGGACTTGTTGGAAGACTAGAGATCTTTTGACAAGTGATTTTTTCATCCTTTTAATAAATATAAGAAAATTGCTGAATGTTTCAGAAAGAACAAATGCTTATTTATCCAAATCAGCTATTTAGAAAAGCATGAAATATCTTTTCCCCTCTCATCTATTTAGGATTAAGATCCATTTGTGATCTCAATACTATAACATCTGTCCTCTAGGAAAAAGACAAGACATGATTTCTCCGGGCAAAATAGTAATTTTTTTTAATGAAGTTATTTTATATATTGAGAAAAAACAGGCATAAATTCCTTTTTTTTTTTTTTCCTTTTTAAAAAGCACATCAAGGTTGGTAACATGTTACCTTCTAATTTCTTCTGGTTTATATAACAACAACAAAAATATTCCTTAATTTCTTGAGAGTTCTACCTATTGAAATCATGCTCTGATGACAAAAATAGAAATCAGACTTCTGTGGGTGGGGACAGGGAATTGGGAAAATGTTTTAATGTTTTAAATCAAACTTATTTTGAAACCTGGAAGATAAAAGGCATCCACACTCCAGAAATCTGCAGCAGTAGCAATAGATTATCTCTTATTCTATAAAATTGCAACACATTAAAAAGCAAGACTAATAAAATGAAGTCTTTAAAATTTCATTTTAAATAAATTAACCATGCAGTGGTTTTAGTGTATAGTTATCAACAGTTGCCCAGCATTCATGACACCACAGGAAAGATGCTTCTGAAGGAAAGGGTTTGAAACATCTTCAAATTTAAATATCAGAAGGCCTTAGTAATGAAGGAAAAAACTGCAACTGCTGCTGTAAAGCTGAAAATCTTGAAGTTGAAGTCTTAAGTTTAATAATCTATAAATTTAAAATAAAACCAGTCCTGATGACCTATCAGCCATCAGTCTACATACTCCAGGTTAGAAATATTTCTGTATTGAGCTCATTTTGTCAGCAAGAACAGCAAAGAAATTGTAGTCTATTTGAAGAATTCTCCAACTAAATTACAGACTTCCAGTGCTTCATATTCAATAAGCCACAATAAGTTAACAATGTGGGATCAATATTTGTTAAATTATCTCATTAAGAGATTATAATGCAAGATCTACTCTAAGTGGTCTGTTACATTCTTCTGCTTCTGGAAACTAGTCTCTTACTAGATAGGCATGGAACCAACACAAAACAGACTGCTTGTGGAGAGAGATTTTAATAACTAATGCAAAGGACTGTGGAAAAGTAATCTATAACAAACATAGACCAATGCAATGCTCATTAGGTTAATAGAAATCTCAGTCCCTGCAGCCTCACTAATCTATATGGCAGGTCTATGTTGAATGTTTTAGCTTTTCTCCTGCTGTCTCCTCTTGTTGCATCTCTCTGATAGTTCATCAGCCCTCTTCAATTCTCAACCCTTTTCAGTTATACTGAAGTTTTGTTTAGCAGGAATACGAAAGCAGTTTTAAATACAGTAACATCAAATGTTTATTAAAACAAAACAAAAAACCCCACAAACAAAGCCCAAAAAACATAGGTCCATCCCATGAGAAAGCTTTGTGGGAAATCTTGGCACAAGCCATCTTCGGACTATTGTTAATTTAACATGATCGACACTCAACACAATGCACATTAACCATTCTTCCTAAGAAAAAGATGGAGAAACTTCATTCATGCCAATAAGAAGGTATTCAAATACAAAATTCATTGCTGATCTCTCACAAACCTTGGTGAGAGCTGACATCAAGGTCCATTCTGTGTTTCCTGCTTTGAGCCCTCCTGACATTATTCATGCCCGTCTTCATAGAATCATTAAGGTTGGAAGAGACCTCCAGGATCATCAAGTCCAACCACCAACCCAACACCCCCAAGCCTCCTAAACCATGTCCCCAAGTGCCACATCTACATGTTTTTTGAACACCCCCAGGGATGGTGACTCCACCACCTCTCTGGGCAGCCTGTTCCAGTGCCTGACCACTCTTGTAGTAAAGACATTTTCCCTAATATCCAATCTAAACCTGCCCTGACGCACCTTGAGGCCATTTCCTCTCATCCTATCACAACTTTCTTGGGAGAAGAGACCAACCCCCACCTCACCACAACGTCCTTTCAGGCAGTTGCAGAGAGCGATAAGGTCTCCCCTCAGCCTCCTCTTCCCCAGACCAAACCCCCCCAGCTCCCTCAGCCGCTCCCCATCACACTTGTTCTCCAGACCCTTCTCCAGCTCTGTTGCCCTTCTCTGGACACGCTCCAGCACCTCAATGTCCTTCTTGTCCCGAGGGGCGCAAAACTGAACACAGCATTCGAGGTGAGGCCTCAGCAGTGCCGAGCACAGGGGCACCATCCCTGTCCTGCTCCTGCTAGCCACACTATTGCTGATACAAGCCGGGATGCTGTTGGCCTTCTTGGCCACCTGGGCACACTGCTGGCTTGTGGTCAGCTGCTGTCAGCCAGCACCCCCAGGGCCTTCTCCACCGGGCAGCTTTACAGCCACTCTTCTCCAAGCCTGTAGCATCACGTGGGGTTGTTGTGACCCAAGTGCAGGACCTGGCACTTGGCCTTGTTAAACCTCATACAATTGGCCTCAGCCCATTGATCCAGTCTGTCCAGATCCCCCTGTAGAACCTTCCTACCCTCAATCAGATCAACACTCCTGCCCAATTTAGTGTCATCTGCAAACTTACTGAGGGTGCACTCGATCCCCTCATCCAGATCATTGATACAGATATTAAACAAGACCAGCCCCAACACTGAGCCCTGGGGAACACCACTCATGACCAGCCACCAAATGGATTTAGCTCCGTCCACCACAACTCTCTGGGCTCAGGCATCCAGCCAGTATTTACCCAGTGAAGAGTACACCTGTCTAAGCCATGATCTGCCAGCTTCTCTAGGAGGATGCTGTGGGGGACTGTGTCAAAGGCTTCACTAAAGTGCAGGTAGACAACAACCACAGCCTTTCCCTCATCCACTGAGTGGGTCACCTGGTCATAGGAGATCGGGTTGGTCAGGCAGGACCTGCCTTTCATGAACCCATGCTGGCTGGGCCTGATCCCCTGTTTGTCCTGCATTTGCCTGGTGAGCTCACTCAAGATGAACCACTCCATAATCTTCCTTGGTACCAAGGTCAGGCTGACTGGCCTGTAGTTCACTGGATCCTCCTTCCGGCCCTTCTTGTAGATGGGCATCACATTGGCAAACCTCCAGTAGTCTGGGACCTCTCCTGTTAACCAGGACTGCTGACAAATGATGGAGAGTGTCTTGGCAAGCTCTTCCACCAGCTCCCTCAGTACTCTTGGTGGATCCCATCTATCCCCATGGACTTGTGAGTGTCCAGGTGGCACAGGATGTCATAAACTTCTTCCTCCTGGATTATGGGGGGTTTATTCTGCTCTCTGTCACTGCCTTCCAGCTCAGGGGGCTGAACACCCTGGAGATAACTGGTCTGACCATTAAAGACTGAGGCAAAGAAAGCATTAAGTACCTCAGCCTTTTCCTCATCCTTGGTGGCAATGTTCCGCCCTGCATCCAGTAAAAGATGGAGATTCTTCTTGACTCTCTTTTTGTTGATAATGTATTTGTAAAAATATTTTTTTGTTATCCCTTAACAACAGTGGCCAGACTGAGTTCTAGTTGGGCTTCTGCCTTTCTAATTTTCTCTCTGCATAACCTAATGAGATCACTGTACTCTTCTTGAGATGCCTGCCCCTTCCTCCAAAAGTAGTAAACTCTCCTTTTTTTCCCCGAGTCCCAGCAAAAGCTCCCTGTTCAGTCAGGTCGGTCGTCTTCCCCGCCGGTTTGTCGTACAGCACATGGGGACAGCCTGCCTCTGTGCCTTCAAGACTTCCTTCTTAAAGAATGCCTAACCTTCCTGGATTTCTTTGCCCTTCAGAACTGCCTCCCAAGAGAATCTCTCAACCAGTGCCCTGAACAGGCCAAAGTCTGCCCTCTGGAAGTCCATGACAGTAGTTTTGTTGACCCCCCCTCCTTACTTTGCCCAGAATTGAGAACTCTTATCATTTCATGGTCACTAAGCCCAAGACGGCCTCCAACCACCACATCTCCCACCAGTCCTTCTCTGTTTGTGAACAGCAGGTCAAGCAAGGCACCTCTCCTTGTAGGCTCACTTACGAACTGTGTCAGAAGTTATCTTCCACACATTCCAGGAACCTCCTAGAAAGTTTCTTCTCTGCTGTGTTGTATTTCCAGCAGACGACTGGTAAGTTGAAGTCCCCCACAAGAACAAGGGCTTGTGATTGTGAGACTCCTGCCAGCCACTTGTAGAACGCTTCATCTACCTCTTCATCCTGGTTGGGTGGTCTATAACAGACTCCCAGCAGGATATCGGCCTTGCTGGCTTTCCCCCTTATCCTTAACCATAAGCCCTCAACCTTATCATCACAATCATTGGGTACTATACAGTCACCAACACTCCCTAGTGTACAGAGCCACCCCACCGCCTCTTCTTCCTTGCCTATCTCTTCTGAAGAGCTTATAGCCATCCATTGCAGCACTCATCATGAGAGTCATCCCACCATGTCTCTGTGATGGCAACTAAGTCATAGCTATCCCACTGCGCGATAGCTTCCAGCTCCTCCTGTTTGTTGCCCATGCTGCATGCATTGTTGTAGATGCACTTGAGCTGGGCTATCGATTTCACCCCCAACCTTGGCACACCACCCCTAGGCTCCTCGCTAGTGGGGCCTGGCTATATCCCCTTTCCCCTTTGAACCTAGTTTAAAGCCCACCCGATGAGCCCCGCCAACTCATGTGCAAGAATCCTTTTTCCCCTTTGAGACAGCTGAATTCCATGTGCTGCCAGCAGGCCCAGTGCCATGCAAACCTCCACATGATCAAAAAAAACAAAATTCTACTGATGGCACCAGCCTCTGGGCCAGGGGAGTTTTCCTGTTCCTGTCAGTATTCTTTCCTGCCACTGAAAGGATTGAAGAAAACACTACCTGCGCTCCTGATCCTTCAACCAATCGCCCCAGTGCCCTGAAGTCCCTTTTGATTGCTCTTGGGCTTCTCTCTGCAACCTCGACACTGCCCACCTGCATAACCAGTAGCAGGTAATAACCAGAGGGCCGTACCAGACCAGGGAGTTCCCTAGTAACATCTCTGGCCCGGGCCCCAGGGAGCCAGCAGACTTCCCTGTGGGATAGGTCTGGTGGGCATATTGGGCCCTTTGTCTCCGTCAGAAGGGAATCACCTCCAACAATTACACTCCTTTTCCTAATAGAGGCGGTCATAATGCGTGGGGCTGACCGACTCACCCTAGGCAACCCCCAGATGGACCTTCACCTACATCCTTCCTTTGCCTGCCCTCAAGTTCCAGAGCCCCATATCTGTTGTCCAAGGACAGCTGGGGAGGTGAGGGAGGCCGGGAGGGGATTCACCTGCCACCCCGAGCAGGGACCTGTTTCCATTCCTCCCATGTCTTAGGTTCCTTCCTTCTGCTGGGTGGCAAGAAGGTAGGGGATCCTCTGCTCCTTGTGGAGCCTCCCTCTGCTGCCTTGGCTCCCGGGATGGCAGGGTACAGCTCCACCAATCTGACTCCCTCTCACACTCCCTGATGCTCCTTAACCTCTCCACTTCCCCCCGCAGCTCTACCACCAGGCTGAGCAGATCGTCCACCTGGTCACACCGCAGACAGCCGCTGTCCCTGCTGCCCTCGGTACGAGTGCCACGCTCAGGCACTGCCTGCAGCCCGACACCTGGACAGCTGCGTGGTTGTGCGGGGGCTCCGACTGGGCTCCCACATTCCTTCTGGCCATGGCTCTTGGGCAAGTGGAAACCATGGCTAGGGCCTCTCCTGGGGGGCGATGGCCACTAGGTGAGGTACCCTTTAGAGCTAGGAAGGGGGCTGCGCCCTGCCTGCATGCCCTGCCTGCGCGAACTGCCACGTCCTTCTGCCATGCCATGCCCTGTTTGCCCGCCCGGCTCGCCGCGCTCCCCGGGAGATGCTTTTGTATCTGAGGGGGACTGGCCCTCACATTCTTACCGAATGCCATCCCCCATTGTCTGCAGACCAACAGCATAATAAAAATTAAATGCAAAAGGGTGTTAAAAAGCACCTCCCCTTGCACTCCTGGTAGCACAGGTCACAACATACTCCCCAGTGCTATCCATACTATGAAGACTGTAATGTGCCACCACAAGAAAAGTGATGCTTTTGCTCTGACCCTTGCAACAGCAGAGAATTAGGTAAGGAGAAAATCAGTAATACCTGGAGCTTCTGCAGGAATATGCTTATGAGTTTACAGCACAGGAGGCAAACAAAGAAAATACTTTTCATACGGTGCAGAAGGCCAGGAAGTTTACAGAGGTCTTCACTCCTAGGAGGCTTCATTCACACCCCATCCTGCTCAGTCAACGCTGCATCCAAGGGAAGCTCTCCGATGCCATGGCAGAGCAGAGCTCTGCTGTTCCCCCTTCCCTACACCTTTGCCTGAGCTATGCAAACATCCTGCATTTCAGACGTAATTACTGTGCTCACTAGACAGCAGGTAGTACACGTGATCTTACACCTGCACACGCATGCACAGACCAGTACGTAACTTTGACACGGACAGTTTTTCTCTTTTTGGGTATATGCTTATTGTTTTAAAGACTGTAAATAACCTCACAGTTAATTCAGGAATTGCTGAATAGGAAAGTGTCTGCTTACCCATGAAAAATGGAAGTAATTTGCCAGCTCCATCATTCATTCCCATGGTGGAAAGAGCATATTCTTTGGGAGGCAATAAAAATCCCCCAAAAAACACTATCTCAGCATCTTTGCTCTGAGATTGTCAATTTATGAGCAATAAAGTGTCATCCATACTTTAGTAAGTGGTTTTAGGTCCACTCACACTAGACTGCAAGCTTTTGGGGCCAAGGGTGATCATTTTGCTGTCTGTATAATGTTGAGAACAGAGCAACTCCTCCTGTGTCAGCCGGCTTGGTCAACTCAGATTGATTACACAGAAGGAAAGAGTTGTGAATAACTGCTGCCAAATGTTAAACCCTATTTCATAATTTGCTTGTTTTCATAAAATACTTTTATTCACTTTCAAGGATGTTCATGTGAGCATGAACAAATGTAGAGTTGGAAGCTCAATACATGTAAAGTCTTTCCACTCTAATAGGTGGCAATTCGCACAGCAGACGGCAGTGCAAAATCTCAGCCAGGCACGGGCCGTATTGATCAAGTGAGACTTCTAAAAGAGAATATCTTCTGTGTAAATCAAGCACATGTTCATGCAAAAATGTCAATACATGAAGGGAAAAGAAAAAAAAAAGCTTCCCCCTCTGTACATGAAGTTTGAAATAAAAACCCAGCAAGTCTAACGTTCTCTGGTTTATGAGGTTCAGCTTTCCTCCCTTGTTCAAAATGGAAGCTGTATCATGAGACTTGTGATCTGGGAACGTGAGTTAACACAATGCTCCAGCTGGCAGGAAGAAACAAATCAGTTTAGCATTTTTATATTTTTGAATCTCCTGCCTGCTGATATTCTCTTCCCTCTCTGCTCATTTCATATTAAAGCTTTATTGTTGCTCAGCTCCTGCTTTTATTTGTTAATATTACAGTAATCCGATTACAAACCAGGAAAAAATAGCATGTGATTTAGGTGGCTAATCACACAGCCTGAATGTCAGCTTGCGATACCTGTAAAAAGGCAGTTTGGGGCTGATCTGGAGACAGTTGACATTAATGGAAACAGCACCAGTGTAAGTCAAGCCCACGATGAGCAACCAGAATCCTTGTAATTAAATGTTTATCACGCGAATGTGGACATCAAACATGTTAATGGCCAATTTTAGTCGCTTGCCCAGCAACAAAGAGTTGCCCAGCAAAGTTCAGCTACAAAATTGTTTACTTCTCCCCTTACCTAAACTACCAAGTCACACTATGATTGACTAAGAAGCCAATTTCTTTGCTGGTGTAAATGCATGCCCTTCTGCAATTTTCAAAGCAGTGGTTCAATTTACACCAGCAGGGACTTGGAGTTTGTCTCAATTTTAAGTGGGTCAGGCTGATGTGCTTCCCTACATCTGATCAGAATTGAACATCTGCTGTATATGTACGAGAGAAAAAGACACTACACCTTAAACAGACGGGACATCCACCATGGAACAGACATCACCACTGGAACACACCAAACCATGAAACACACTGGCTGCATGAACTACTTTGCCTTGCACAAGCTTTAGTAGATTAACATTTGTAGGATATTACGCCTAAAAATGTTTATATTTAAATTAGATTATTTTATTTCTGTTTCCTGTGATCATGACTAGGCAGCAAATGTTTAGGAAGACACCAGGAACAGTGTACAAATAGAAGACCGCACCCAAGAAACTGGCTGTTATCATACAGGGATAAGGAGGACATTCTTGAGATTGAGACACCAGGTCGAAACTTTTATCTGGCTTTGATAACCACCCCCAGCACAGGTTTTAACACAACACTGTACCAGTATTCAAGAAGTTACAAGTCAGTCAAGGTAAATCATTAAAGGCAGAGCTACACTGATTTGTACAGTCCTAAGTTCACTCTATAGGCACCAAGTCCAGATCTGGAAGATTGAGAAGCAACGTCATAGCTGGGAAAGCTTCAAACTGTTTCAAGGATTTGAATTTATTTGCCCAGGCCCACTCATGAAGCTGATGCATGGACCTAAATCAGGGCTTGTTTGGACTACAGTATTGTGAAATTAGCTGAGAAACCTGCACAGTGCCCCACTGTACGGCTTAAGCACATCCTTATTCTCTTTATGCATCAGCTCTCCAAGCCCTGAGATGGGGACAATCATGTCACAGCTTTTCATCTGTTGCCCCTTTTGTCTATTCAGATGGCATTTTCTTTGGGACAGGACAATAACCTGGGTTTGTAGAGCACCCAGGACAGTGACATGGATGGTGTGATAACACAAACATAACGTAGCTAAACAAAAGAAAAAAAAAATCTACCAGAAAGTCCCATAGGCTGATCATATCTTTTTCATAAACCTCTACTTGTCTTGTTTGTTGAAAACAAAGAGCCAGAGGATATTATTAAAACTGCAGAAAGTACAAGTATAGGTGAAAATCCAATAAATCTTCTAATTGCCCTGCTATTTAGTTTTTAGTAAATAGATGCAATACCCTTCTTTCATCATCTGTTGATTGATAGTAGCCAAACCAGATGTGGTTTGGTTTGCAAATATATCTGGCAGAACTAACAGAGCTACACAAATAGCAAGTGTTGCAGTGAAGCAAAGCAGGTCATTCTTTCCTTTAAGAATGATCAAGACTTTTGAGCTATTTAAATGTTGGCATACGAAAAGTTGGTGCACTGAAATCCTGCACAGAAGCAAACTACTTCAGAGACTTTTTCCAGAGGTTTTATATTACTGAAGATAATCACTAAAGAACCAAAAGCACTGTGGAGGCTATTGGATTTAGAAACATATACGAGCAAAATTGGCAGGCTATCCGGTGAGACGCGCTTCAAAATTTGAAGTGGTTCAGTCCACCTGGAATTTCATTGCCAGATGCAGAAATAGTAAAGATATTAAAAGCTGTTTTAAAAGATCTATACCTGCTGGACATGCCCAAATAACATTTCTATTAATAAAAGCTTCTGATACTGTATGCTTAAGAAAACTATAAGTGCCTTTTAGAACCTGCAGAAGGAAGTAGCATAGACTGAAGCAAAGAGTCTCTTTTTAGCCCAAAGACACTCTTCAGAGCAAAAATTCACAGCAAGCACGAGTGTAAAGAGGGACTTTCATTTAGAGAATGAGTATGCAGCTCTCCTCCTTTTTTAAAGGAAAGAAGTTATTCTCTCTTTTTCCCCCTCTGGGTTTTTTTTTTTTTTTTATTATTATTATTATTAACTAGCACATCATTCTCCAACCTCCTCTGGCTCCACAGTGAACAGTAACATGGCGCAGGTAACACCATACTTTGTTCTTCTGTTTGCCTCAGATTTACTTCATTTTGCATTTCTTATAGTTGCAGGCATCTTTGGAAGACCTCGCAGGCAGAAGGCTGCCTATAGACAGGATAGGCGGAGTAGCGCCAAGCAAGAGACTCTACCTTCTCCAACAAAAGAGGCAAACACAGCTCCAAGTCATTGATCAAAAGATATTAATTTCTTGCTCAAGAGTCTTCTCATTAGGTGCAAACTGCAATACACTTTTCAAATGCAGAGTTCTCTGTCCACTGGTATCCACTTCCACGTACGTGCTAATACACGCTATGTTGCTGGATTGTGAAGTTCTTTAAGGTGTTAGTGGGAAGAGGCAAGTAATTAGTTTAAATTCCAAATTTCAGTAGCAGTTATATCTCATTCAACATAGCAAGTAGGCATCCCGTATTCAAGCTAAAGACTTGCACATACGCATTAGGAACACGTTTGAATTCCCATTGGTTTCAGGGGCATATTGCAATAAGTAGAGCTGCATAGATGGTTCCCCGAATTTCACCTGACTTCACACACACAGTACACCGCTACAGAGAAACAGATCACCTTTCAGTTGGCAGAGATACATTTTGCAGGGAAAAGAATTTCTACCAGCTCTATAGGCCACTAACAACATAAATAATTTCATATATCTGCTCAATGTAGCACGGAGATTGTTTCACACCACTGCTTAAGCCACCCACGCAACCCCTCTACAACTTCCCCTCTCATTCATGCAAAAATAAGCCCTTAACATCCTTTCATTGAATCAGAGTTCTGTGCTCTTCGCTGTGTTTTTTTTTTCTTTGTGTTTCTAAGCAATTCCTTGTTGTCAATCAGTATGTTTGTTCTGCAGCTACGCTTTACTTTCTCATGCCTGGTTCAGTCTCTTTTTGATCTGTCAGCATGATTTCCATAGTCCACTATGGCATCTCGCTTCCCACCGCTTCCCACTCATTTGCATTTTAGCTGCCTTTACTGTTTGTAACGTCGCCTTCCTGACACTCCGAGCTCCTGTCGGTGCTTCTATCCATTGTACACAATTTCTACATAGAACATAACACAGGGCCAGTATTTGCGTTAGCCTACAAAGCAATTCCTTCTGTACCCATAGCCTTCACATCAAGGCAGCAAGTAATGCACAGCTTTCTAAAGCCCTGAGACAGATATCAAAATCTTAGTTTTAAAAAACCTTCCAGCATGGATGGAAAGGGAAGAAGAGGAGGTATGTTTTAAAAATGTCCAAAATGCAGCAGTAATCTTAATAGTCACACAGGGATGATTTAACTTCAATTTTCTTGCCAATCCCAGTGAATCTATTTTGAATATACAACAGAGGCACAAAAGGCAGCTTCACTGTGGACGTATTGATCTATTTTGTAAAGAAAAAGCATCTAGAAAATAGCCTTGCAGGAAGAGATTAGAAAGGAAATCCCAGACTCTTTAGGGAAGCAAGGCAGCCTGTCTGGTGATACATTGTCTGCTGCAGCTTTATCTAGAGAGCAATCTTGCAGAAAATGCTGCACTATGCATTGCTCACCACTATACGTCGTGGTAATTTAAGACACTCTTCCAAGTAGGGGCCATCATTTTTGTCCTCGAGAACTATTTATAAATAAAGCTGATGTTTGTCAAACCTCTGACTCCTGTTACAATACTCACAACTATGGTTTTCTTCCATTAAACATACAGAGACTTACCACTGAAGGAAACTTCACCATATATTTGAAATGCAGTTCCATAAATGTCAACATAACGGAATATAGGACAGGAGTCAATTCGCTGGGGCTGGGACGGCTGCAGCCTCCTGTCACCACTCTCATGAGCCCTGGCCAGCTAGGAGATACTCAGGTCCAGGTGGGTTTCAGGCTGTGCAATCCCCCTCCCCTCCTGAAAGCACAATGCCAGTGAATTTGCTCTGCATTAGAAATAGCCTACGTATTTATTCATATTGTTATTTTTCATTAAATATTTCTGAAGTGTTTTTTTCAAAAAGGTCCTAATTTGTTACCCATGACTTCATTTTCTTTTCTCCATTAAAATTTAATCCTATGATCAGAAAATGACTTTTTTTTCCTTTAATAACTCTCATATGACAGCCAATCTTAACGATAGCAGATCCCTGCAGTACATACTGGGGACAAGGAGGTGGAAAAAAATTATTTTAAGACAAATCATGTATTATGGAATCAATATGACATGCTGTATCCAACCATTTTTCTCCTGAAGACAAGAAAGCCGTCCATCAGTTTTATTCTGCAAAAGAAGAAATCTGCAGTGGGACTGTCTGAATAATCACAACCTTAATGACAGTGAACAAATATAACGAGGTTAACCACGATACCTTAAGAAAAATCCTCTAAAATGCTAATGCATCTTCATGTTTTAATTTCAGCTGGTCTTTTACACGAAAAGTCATGAGGCTACAAAGAACTTAGGTGGACTGCAAAGCCAGGCCAGGCTCTACAAGTGCACTTACGCAACTTCCAATGTTTCGTCAAATGACATAGTGACAAATGAAGGCGTTTGTTCACCAGCTAGAGTACTATGAGATGCTGCTTCATTGCTTTACAACAGTTCATGCAAACACATACACCACACAATATACACAGAGATGGGCGAGAAGACAGTGAAGGACACACAGACAACACACAGAAACAAAGACCAGAGTCAAAGCACCTCTGTCACAACAGTCATCTGCCTTTCCCTCCCTCAGTATCCTGTGTTGTGACTTGAACACATCAATTGAGAAAAATGGATGGGAGCTAAAAAAAGCAGCCGAGGGGCGAAACATGCACGTGTTTGGGAAGAACAGACTCATTCGGATGATCGCCACCACCAGCCTGCACGTCCTAGTCAGAGTGAAACAAGGTGCAGGCAGATGTTTCCTCTTTTAGAGGAAAGTAATCACTGCATTAGCTTCCCTTCTATTTCATTTTGAATGAGGACAAAGAATTGATTGGCATCTGTCAGATAACAGGCCAAGATGATTCATACTGAACATTATATTCATTTTCCAATAACAGAAAATATCCACATTCATTTTGTGTGAAGTAAATCATCTTGCTAGAAGAAAAATGATCCCTTAAGAATATGTACCATGAACCCTTCATATTGCTTCGACTCACCGAAGAGCTGCAGAGGGATGTAATGTGTTGTTACCGTGTGCCACTGCTCCATCTCCAGGACTTGAAGCCAAACCTGCAGCTTGCTGCGAGGTGTTGCTATCGTGCATGCTTTATATACGTGCCACCAAACTAAGGATCTGAGTCCACTTTGCAGACATCATCTACCACACATGGCAGAGGACAGACTCTTCTTTCATGTTCAGTGCAGTTATAGGACAGAATTGAATTCATAATTACAACATCCTAAGCTACTTTGTTTTCATTGCCTTGAGGAACACTCAGTACTCTGTCACGTCCCCCTGAAACCAAAGGGCTCTTAGATGCAGCCCCTGAGACCCTCCTATCTCAGGAAGCAGTGCAGCACAACAGGAGTAGATCTACAGAGCAGCACAGTTGGTGCTTTGGTCCATCCAGGCACCCATTTGGTACCTGTTTCAGGGATTTTACTGTACAGTGTAATTCCACAGCCCAAATGCCTGCTAGCAGTTGAAGTTCTTCTGGCTTTGTTTCATTCAAAAGGAGTCCGGAACTTTTGCACTTGGAAACAGCTGTGCAATGTGAGCCAAAGCATCAAAAACAGGGACTACCCAAAGATCTTCAAGAGTGCACTGCTGGTCCCTTTTGGACCAGATCAAAACTCAAACAAGAACAAAAACAACCAACCACCACCGTGGACACAGCTGGGTACAGTACTGCTTGGGTTTCAGGTGCTGATTCCCAGCGTTGAGTTAGACAGCCAGGCTCTCATCCACTGCAAAGGTCGGAATTAGGAGCCACAGAATAAAATCCAGTAAATCAATACGCAACCGCTGAGAGGGAGCAGAGCACAAAATCACAGCAATGCCAACTTAGATCGAATTAAGAATGTTGCAGAGCTGTGTCCTCAACACTGAGCAGTTCAGCCCTGTCTAGATAGAACCACTTCCTACACATGCAAAGAAGCTGATCTTCAAAAACAAATGCAGGAGTTTGAAGATCAAAACCAAGGCACCTGTGAAATCTGCCTTCTCCTATGTGCAGAGAGCTGGTGTACCAAAGCTTACCAGATAAATCCCATTGGTGATACCCAAGTCTCTCTCCCACCCACCAGTCCAGACCTGGCCTCTGCTTTCCTCTGGGGGAAATCTATAGTGTTCAAACCCAGGCTGAGGAAAGCTAATTTGCTTTTTTAATATATGTTATCATGAAGTAGCTTATGCATCGGGGTTCCCAAAGGTAAAAACAAACAAACAAACAAAAAAAAACCAACAAAAAAACCAATTCAGCTGCCCACCCCCCCTCCCACCCCTCTAGGATTTTTGCTGTTAGTGCAACTGCAGTGCCTACTAATAACACATTGAGTCACTCTCAAGGGTGAAGTTACCCGAGCAGCAGACAAACATTAGGCTCAAATGAATACCTTCACAGCTACCTGAAACTCCGACAAAATGGATCAGATAAAATGTTTCTGCAATCCAGTGCTGTGCAAAGCATAGGACACAGCCTCACTTTGTGCTGAGGATGAGGATGTACCCTCAGCACATCGGGGGAACAGGGAGGGAGCGAGGCTGCTCAGAGCGGCTGAGAGCAGCAGCATCCCTGGTTTTCCTCATCTCTCAAGTTTCTGATTTTTTTTTTTTTTTTTTTTTTGCTGGAGCACATTTTTATCCAGGAGTCAAAAAAAGACCCAGCCTTTTTGAAACAACTTCTGAGCTGTTGGGTATTAGTTCTTCCCAATCTGGAATAAAATACTTGTAGGCAAAGGATCTCTAATGGCCTGTGGAGGCTTGGCTGACAAAAAGAGCTGCCACTACTTACTTTAAAAGAAATTCAGGTTTGTTAGTATGGTGAACACAATTAAAATGCACAGCAGTCCTTCTCTAATAGCATGTAAGAGACTTCAGTAGGATTGTTTGACTGTGAACTCTGCATTTTCCCTAAAACCCTCTCTCTATTCACATCATTAAAATGTTTTGAGAAACCCTGAATAAATAACACAGAGGGCCTTTTATTGCATGCAACTGAAATACACGACAGACAAACAAACAAAAATATCTAAATTTTAACAGGTAAAGCATCTCCACATTTCCATGATACAGGTAATAGAGGTATTCATAACCTTTTTTTTTGTCTAAGGCTGAAGAAATGGTGGCAGCACGTTGTTTATGAGGTCAATGAATCAGATGGACCACTTCTTCCCTGGTGTTGTCTCTCTGCTAATTGCCCTTTAATGGAGACTACTTACTTTATTGGTGTAAAAAAATGCCTTGAAGTATGTCTTCTAGGCAAAAAGCCCAGTGCTCTAATTAATACCTTGCAATGATCACTGATTAACGGTACCGGTTTGGGGCTGTTGCACAAAGGTTTTTTGCTCAACTTTTCCTAAAATCAGGAAGATTAATGATGTTAGCATTGATATAGGCAGCTCCTCCCCTGAAAAAGCTTTGTGATGAAGAACACATGCAACACTTAACAACTGCTGTGGAGATTGTAAAGGAGAGGGGATGTCACACAGGGTGCCTTCAGGAGGATGAACCTCATTATTAATGCTGTGAATCTTTCCCACAGACTTAGAGAAGATCACATTTTTTTTCCCTTCATCTTCTACTGGCAATAATTTGCAAGGTATTGTCCTCCCCCCCCCCTCAACAGGGGAGGCTGGAGAATAGATAGATTTTAAAAGTCTCAAAACCCTGATGTATGTTAGTCAATACACTTGCTTCTTGAAGCGTGGAAGGAAGCTAATAAAACTAAAATCTGCATTAAGCAGCAATTTGTTTCTATAGTTTAATGCCATAGAAAATCACAAACTGCTAAACCCTTCAGGTACGCCAGAATCCACTCTGCAGAGTGCAATTCATTATCCAGTTACAAAAATTATGCAAAACCCAGGGTATAAGGGTTGTGAAGAAGTTATGGGCAAATCAGCTAATAATTACTTGTCCGCTGAGCTGCTGGAGGTGCTGTCATCACACCTGTGTTGAACATAAGAGGCTTTAGTCCCCTAATCTCCACTGAAGACAGTTTAAGCCACTGGTTCACACCAGCAAGGTGGCTCTCACCGTGCACGCTGCAGCGAGCCGTGGGTCAGTCTATATGAAATATTCCCTTCCTTGCACCTCCTTCTGCCATATCCACGTGTCTGTGCTTACATTAATTCTGTTCTTATATCCATCTGTTTGGCACGGATCTACACAAGAGCGGTGCAAAATCCCTCTGAAAATCTCCTCTGCCAAACGCACCAGGGCCAAGTGGGTCCCAGGATGAGGACCTCAAGCGCTCCCCCGAGTCCTGCCCACACGGAAGGACACGGGGACAGGCTGCGCCCTCTCTCTGCCATGAGCAAATACCCTAACACAGCGCGGGCACGCTGGCTGCCTGCAGCATATCCCGTTTTGCAAAGGTTGAGCTGTCACAAAGCCACAGATAGTCCTGAGAAACCTGAAAGCAGACTTTCCAAGTGTGTGCAGCTGGACTCCACCAGGAAAGTCTGTACCGACTACAGCTGTGCTCTCCCCACGTTACCACAGTTTCAATCCTGGCTCGGGGAACTTTGGCATTTCACAGGATCGGGAAATTTGAAGTGCTCCGGTGTCCGGGAGCTACCATAAAAACTTTTTCAATTATTAACAAAATTAAAACATGCTGGAGCAACTATTGTGCCTTTGGGTGCTGGGACCAGAGGCATCTGCAGTGTTTACTGATTCCCCTTGTGTCCAGGATGTCTGGATTCTGCAGTCCTTATACAGGCAAAGCTCCCACTGCTCAAAAAGCATTTTGCTTAGTAAGGACAAAGAAACAGCGTGCTATTGCCCAGCGTCGGCGCCTGTTCTAGCCAAACAGCTCCCTTCCAATTTTCTATCCCTTTGATAACATGTGAGGCTTTATTCGGGGGTTGAATACATTCAGCACTGTTATTTGCCCATGGTGTTATTCAGTCCAGTACATGGTTGCATCGTTGCGTGAAAACACTGTTCATTTTCAACACAAAGAGCACACAAGGAGAAAGGTGTATCCTATGCTATGGAAAAGACTGTTGCTATGTAGTAGGAAGATACAAGCTGGAGATAACATCTAACTCATAATTTAATTAATATGCTGAAGTCCTGTGCCCCTTCTCTAGCCCCATTTAACTCTTTGAAAGGAGGAGAGGGGTGCACAATAAAGGCAGGACCTTCTCCCTTCAGCCTTTTTGCCCTGGGACTATTCACTTCAGAGCCACAACCTTACGGTGCACAGGGAAGGATCTCCCCTTTAAACCTCTTCACACCAGTCATCAGTGGTAGAAAAACATTCTCCAACAGCACCTGCAGTTTGTCCGGATAGTCAGAGCAGCTTTGCCTGCCAAAACACTAGCTGTTTCTACCAGGAGAACAGTATCAGATAAGGCACTTCCTCTAATGACATTTAGATAAACAAAAGCGGAAAGAACAAATGTAAAATATAATCAGTCCGTGTTCTTTATTTGCCTTGAAAAATTAAGAAGGGCCAGGGCGAGTACAACTGAAATAAAATCACTCCCGAAGGACTTCTGTGCAATTAGAAGCTATATCTGCAAATGAGGCCAGTATAGAGGCATTTATGCCACAGAGGATTGTTGGCTGCTATGATTCATGACACTTGTCCAAGTGAGATAAGCAACACCACCAAATGACTTCTGTGCCAGAGTAAACAGGAACATTACAGGGACTTTTGGTGGTCCGCTGTGCCAGAAAGCAATCGGAAACATAGCAGACGTGACAGTATCGGCAATACTTAAGACACAGGCTAAATTTTCCTCTATGTAAAATGCTACATAGTCCGTGGCTCTCTCCACAATGTGTTATTGCACCTTGAGAAATTTTCAAGAATTACAAGTTTCAATAACTATCTATTAGTTCTTATCTAAATTTTCTATTACAAACCCTGCTAGTGTTATCACCTTGCACCTTAATCAGAAGAGAGATCTGCCGACTTTATTTGCACAGTGGTCTAATATTGCAACTTATGAGTAGCGTATTCAGCTACTTGAACTATCATGCTTATGGTAGGTGGAATACAGTTCTTAGAGGGGAAAAATAACTGTGAATTCTTCCTTTTCATTCTGTAAAAAGAAAGCAACAGATGGCAGTGAGAGGAGGGCAATAACAAATCAGTCCTTTGGCCTTCTTGCAGTTCTTATATCCTCCTTGGAGACAGGCTCACAAGATACACATAATGGATGAATAGCAGGGTGCTATCATCATCCTTCTGTTTTCCTCTTTTCATAGCTACTTGTTGCACTGCAGAGAGCTTCTGCACCTGGAACCACGTATATCCCAGCATCTTTTTATCCTCAACAGATCCTGGAGCATCTATGCTTGTACTGTAGCTTTGCAGAAATGAAAGCTCTTCTTTGCAGAGAAAGAAGAGCTGCGAACCAATATGTGTAGGTAAGGACTTCATTAGCTCAGAAGCTCTTCAGAATCCAGAACTACTTCTACCCCCCTGAGACCAGAGAACCTGCAATATGGGACATGCAGGGTTCCCGTCCTGGTTTGGATGCTGCGACTGGCAGGTTTGATTACCCAGGAAACAAGCCAGCTAAGCGTGTGCTTCCAGCCAGATCCATGGATCTTCGGAGCTATTTCCTGTTTTCACTCAAGTATAGCATCACATCTGTGCTGTGGGTTTTGACTTTGTAGCTGTTCTCAGGGTTTTAAACTGGTCCTCATAAGAGCATTGGATATCTTATCAAAAACACGAATGCTTAAAGATAAGTGTTGTGAATAAATAACATGATGATTTTCTTAGGCACCAAAATGACAATACTAACATGAAAAGCTGTAAAAAACTCTTTTTACAGCTACCATTTTTATTTATTTAAGTACTTTCTTAGAAATAATCCAGAAAAAGAGACTTTGGACCCTCTCTCTTTAGTTTAACTGCAATAACAACGAAAACATGCATAGCCCTTTTTGTCCCACTGCCATTACATGCTTCAGCGAGCATAATAATATCAAATGTGTTGCTTGAGAAATTAACGTCAACATTTTAGCTTTGGAGTCTAACTTATTTGAGCTAAACTTTGAACAATTTGGCTTTGATCCTAAGAATCTGCTGAGCAACTACAAATCCCACAGAAATCAACAAATGTAGGCTGGGTACCACCTCGATAGCAGATGCTCTCAATAAAAGGAAATGTCATAATGTTGGCTAGTGTCTCAAAACAGTTCTGTCCTCCCAGAAGCATCACTTCCATGTTATGATATACTGCCAACAAGTACAACTTCGCTCAAGTCTCCTTTCGTCTCTGTAAAACAGCAGCTGCAAAGACAGCGCCTGCAGCACATACAGGAGAGACGGATATTTAGTTTTCTGTTCTTTGCATTGGGTTCATTTTGCTTATAGGCTTGGTGGAAGCATTCATCAGAAGTGGAAGCATTCACAATACTTTACAATTGGTCTCTTTATAGTTGTACAGCTACCGCTGACAAAACATTTGGACATTCAATTACTTCTTGTGTAGTACGAAGAACATGATTCCAAGTTAAGGCAGTTTGCTCTGGGCAAGGTGGAGAACATCATTGTTTGCACAAATCACTGCAATGATCTGATTAGAGCTGGTACTGGTGTATTGCTATCATTCGGTTAAGTTAAACCTTTTGCTTTTTCATTTTTGCTATTGGTGGCTAAGCAGATTGATTACGTATGAGATGAAAGAGTATGTAGGCGTATGTTAATGATGATGTTACAAGTACACTTTTATCTTGCAGCATTAAGTGAATGGAGGAAAGAATGACGGAATTGGCTGCTGTGAGCTTAGGAAAGGGTTTGTTGGATTGGGGGTTTTTTTGTTTGTTTTGGTCAGTCATGAAACTTTGTAACTCGCCTCAAACATTCACAAGAGAAAACTCAAATTCAATTCCAGTGTCCAGGGTACAGCACCAGGGAGCACTGAGAACTCACAGCAGGAGTACCGTAGTACAAACAGTTGAAGGCTCCCTGCTTTGCTTTGCTTTTCTCTTTACAGAGGGGGTAGTATAAATAAGCTACAGTAAAAATTAAAGTCCCATTGCTGAGACTACGAACATTAATAAATTCATTTGATTCCAGCTGAGACGCCAGTGCTCCATATGCTTCCCCACTTACCTCACCAGAGCTAATGGGACTAATCCTAACACAGAAAGCCAAATAAATACACAGAGCATTAATGTGTTTTCTCTGCACGGACCTTTCTGCAAGGCCTGGGCAATATATCCACAACGAATTCTTGAAAATTTTCAGATGTCATTATACCACCTCTCCAATTAAAAGGTCTTGGCTTCATGAAAAAACAAGTATTTTCCATATTCTGGAATAACAGTAGCATTTCTACTTATAATTTTTATTCAGAAGGTCTGTGTGGAAAATAAAGAAATCAAATGTATTGTTTCCCGAGTTTTCCATTACCACCCGGCGGCTCTCTGGTTCCCACCCACACCAAGTAGCTATATACCACAGCAGACCTGAAGGGCTGTCATTTGGACAAGGTCTGCTGGAATCCTCCCACCACTTTGTTCTCCTCCAATAATTCAGTCATCATAAAACTAGGTATGAGGCCATTTATCACAGGAATGTAGTTGCTTACATCTTTTTTAAAGTTCAAAGCAGCAAGAACTAACAGGGAATATAGAGCTTTGTTTTTCAGCAAGGTATTAGAAATGTTATATGGTACTCTAGCAATTTATTTCTAATGGCAGAGGGAGGAGAACTGCACCCAAGCATGCAGCAAGCTCTCTGGAGTTAGAGTCCTACGCAGGCACGTAGCTGAGCCTGCTGCAGGACTGCAGCCTCCACCACCTTTTGGTTACACTTCAACAGCAGGTTTGTGCTGTTACCCCAAGATAAGCATCATAAAAATAATTTGCCGATATTCAGCACTGCGAGCAGCATTTGAAATCACATGAAATAGATATTTGATGAAGTATAATACAATAGAGATACTTTATCTCCTGACAATAACTAGAGAAATATTAAGCACAACCATAATATGTTGATAGAAAAGCTCATTTAAGATTAAAAAAAAAAACAAACCACACATTTTTTGTGGTATCTGCCACCTTTCCAAGGAAAGGAGTCTGGTTTATGTTGCAAAGAAACAAAAGCTATTATCTCTAAGCAAAATATCTGTATCCATACAAAGCTTTCTTTAAAGTACCTTACAGCTATGAAACTGCAGAGATCACACTGACCAATGTTACTTTACCGTTTCTGTTGTGCATTTTAATCCGTTCGCTCCCTTGGCTTCTGATAAAACTTTAAACTTTCTAAAACAAGAACTCCTTTTTTTTTTTTTTTTTCTTCTTTGCTCTATCCTTGAAGCTCCTTAGAATGTAAGGTCTGTGACTGGAACTCAAAATACAACACTAATATAAATAAAAACGTTTTGTCTGAACTGTTAAACCGCTGAAGTAAACCTCTTGTTTTCATGCATCTCCCAGACTGTAAATGTTAGTATTTTCCAACAAACATAGTATGTACAGTAAAAGATGGAATCCCTTCCTTGGGTTTCAACCAGCAGAGAGAGCACAAGAGATGCAAAGCACACTCTCTGCCATCGATGGAAATGCATGAGTTATATCGGTGGGCACGGAAGTTTAAGGTTATAAGAAACCTGCAGAAAGCCATTTGATGAAAGACATAAACTAAGCAAATAGGAATATGAAATAAGGAATTAAATTTTAGGAAGCAAAATGAAATTTATTTGGAAAAGCATTCTCTAATGACAGGATGAATCATCAGAGCATATTTTACCTATAAATACAGAGGTAATGAATTTGCAAATACTGGTCTCCGCAGACTCACCACTGACAAAGGAGGGAATCTAAATAGCTGGTGTAAACAAAGGTACTGGAATTCATTCATTAAAACTTGGGAAGTTATGTAGTGTTGGGCATGGAAAAAAACCCAGAAGGCTTAGGGAGTCACTTCATTGGCCTCATTTGGGTTTGGATTCACGTACATGCATGTACAACCATGAGACCTGAAGGCTGTGTTGCTTCTCTCTGGTGAGGAACGAGGTGGAGGCATTTAACATGAGAGAAGCAGTGTCAAATTTCTCTACCTCATTCCACTTCCCCAGCTAGGAGACCATTATTGACACAAGATTTAAATTAAAAGAAAAGAAGAAATTGGCCCCTCATGCTGTTTCATGCTTCTGTAGTGACGCCAATTCCCCTGTATTTACGCAATGTTCTGCCCCAGTGCAGCTCATGAGGCTGACTCCTTGGCTCCTGCTGCCAAAAAAAACTTACTGTGCACTGTATTTTATTTCTAAATGTGAACCGCAATGCTGCCATACAACAGGATCTGAAGCTTTAAAAAAGAAAAAAAAAAAAGAAAACCAAAACAACGCATATAAAAGATAACAAATAAAAATTGCAGGGATTTGTATTTTTGGTTTCCAGGAGGGGCAATGGAGATTGACACAGCCTTTCAGTGCACTGCGGGGTGCATGCTTTGAACTTGTGGTTAATACCCTGCCCTTCAGAAGACTTTAGCTTTCAAGACCGATAGCACGGGCAGACTCTGCATGTCCTTTCTGTAGGTCTTTTTCCCCTCAGTAAGCGCTAGCTTTCATGCACAGTCACTCACTGGGTGTCCGTTTTTCTTCAGCACCTCTCAGCAAGGGCATCCAAGCTCCTCACCTATTGACCAGCGCTTGTCAGCAAACCACATGCTGCACGCACAGCCCGGAGCAACCACGAACTGTGAGACGGGGATTGCAGAAATGGCATGACAAGCTTGGAAAGAGGCTTCCCACCCGCCTGCCCATTCCTTCCCCAGAGGGTTTTGTCTCTGACAGTGGGGCTGGCAGGATGCCCACAGGAATCGCCAAGCTCAGACATGCCAAAAAAGGAAAGCAATGCTAAACGAGCATTTTAACATCTCGGATAGGAACAAAGCCATGAAAAGAGCTAAAAGGTAAACAAATACGTATATCATTAGTTAGAGCAGGGTGAAAAACTCTGCCCTATATTGGGGAAAACACAAGAGCCTATTAATCTCTGGCACATGAGCCTTGCAATCCTGGAAAGCACAGCTGACTGGGCCTAGGTCACAGCTCAGCATCCCAAGGCTGCCCCGCCAGCAATGTGGGTTTTTTGGGGGGTGTTAAGACAGCTCAGTCCCCTGGACTGCACTAGGCAAAGAACCAATTTTGACTTTGGCCAACTCAGCCCAACTCCATGGGAAAACACTACTTAAAACGCTTTCTCACCCTGACTGATACAAATCCCATCAGCTCCCCAGGCCATGCCATATATCCCACACACAACACAAAACAGGCTGAAGGTTGCAGTAAAGCCAAAGTGCAGGCATGTGGCAATCAAGGCTCGGAGCTCTGCTCCCTGGCCCACGGCATTCTGGATGGTGTGGGTCCATAAACCACGTCACCAGGCAAGGGTTAGTTTCCTCCAACCTCTGCTTCTTACTCTAACTTTCTCCAGGAGACTATAAATCGTTTCATTAGCCAAAGCACTACAGATTTTACTGCTCTTCCTTTACTTTATTCCCTCCCCTCAGTGGGGTACTGCAAAGATGAAGTAGTTAAGGCAGGTGCAGTGCCTGAGACTGTAAAACCTAATCATGTAGCAGACTGCAAGTAGCGTTACTAATAATACAAGTTTCAGAAGTAAATCTCTATGGCCAACAATTCAGGGAAGTGTAAAACTGGTCTGACCAAAAGGAGCCTGGTGGATTTCTAAAAAGAGGGTGGGTTCAGACTAGATATAAGGAAGACAATTGTTACAATGCGGGTAGTGAAGAACTGGCACGGGCTGCCCAGGGAGGTGGTAGATGCCACATCCCTGGAAACATTCCAGGTCAGGTTGGACGGGGCTCTGAGCAACCTGATCTGGTTGAAGATGTCCCTGCTCATGGCAGGGGAGTTGGACTAGATATCCTTTAAAGGTCCCTTCCAACCCAAACCATCCTACGATTCTATGATTTGCACCAGCCAAATCCCTGCCCCTTTCCTTCTGCTCACTTGTTTGCCCTCATCCTGCTCAGGATTCCACCCCACACCTCCCTGGTGCTGAAATTTAACTGGGCAACCACTCTTAATGCACGGATTTATGTTATTTAATTTTAAGGCAATAGCATGTTATAAGCCATTTTTTGCTGGCCACAAACTTATTTCTCTTCTAGGGTTGCTCCTGATTTATATCAGGATGGCTGGAGAATCATGCCCCATTGACCATGTGACAAACGAACTCCGTCAGAGTACAGGCACGACAGCACAGAAAGCTTGGAGAAAACTGAACAATGTTATTGCATTTGTAAAAATGAATAAAATTAGATCATGTTCAAATATTGCTCATGAAAATATGAAGCAGTAATACTGTGGGGAGATCAAGAAAATACAGAGAATAAATGAAAAAATAATTCTTGTGTATCCAAACGCTGCTACAGTATCAAGGTTGTGTCTGTGGAGAACATAATCTAATTCACCTGCTTTCATTTGTGTGATCTTTCACATTTCAAAAAAAAAAAAAAACCAACAGATGAAAAATTCAATACTGCATTTACTTTATAAAAGAGAAGAAAAGGTCATTTATGGGCCTTTTTCATTATTAATATCTGTCTAGGCTTATATTTTAAGTACAAAGATTCTTTGCAACAGCCATTTACTTTCAAGGCCTCTAAGCAGTTTTACAAGTGGTCTCAAACACATCTGCTAAGTTGAAACAAATCTCAACTCTTCAAATTAATCATGCTTGTTTCAGCTTTTCGCAAGGGGGGGAAAGAAAAAACTCACAGTCATAACACTAGGCAGCTCTTCCAGAACTCTGCACAGTAAAAAGAGTTGAACTGAAGCAAATGAGATGGCGAAGGCAATATCGAATCCAACAGAAAGAGCAATTCAGGGACTGAGCTCATGTTCGAGAGCCTTTGAAAAACTTCGTTACCAATTATTTCAATTGGCATTTATTGAATTAAGGGGTTTTTTTACTGCGACCCAAATCTTACTTAAGTTAACAGAAACAGTCCTCACTACCACAAAGGAGTTTGGATCAGATCGTGCTTTTAAAGGAAAACAGCAGCAACAACAAAAAATAAAAACAAAATAAAACCTCAAAAATAAATAAAAACAAAACCAAACTAAACCACATTGATTTTCAAGCCTAACTGCTTGCCTCACCTCTCCCTCCAGCCCCAGAGTGGGTTTGAACCTTTACCCTACCACTACTGCCCAGGTAGCACAATCCTGCAATGATCCAATTTCCATTTCTCAGTGTTTCCTTCCTGCTTCTAGTATTGAAGTCAACATCGTACCTGAGGGAAACAGTACACACAACAGGGAGTTTTCTTAGATGTTAGCACATACTACTATGTGTATGTGAGCCTTACTACTCAAAAAAATCTTATAAAACTGTTTAA
>WEKW01021909.1:1430-63526 GCA_013389905.1 Sula dactylatra | reverse complement strand
ATAATGTCCTTTTTGTGACTGCGATCCCCAAAGTACACTGGGAGAACAAGGTTTTTAAAAGGGGGTCTTCAGCCAGAGAGTTTGACAGGGTTTTCCAGTTTAACAATTGTTTATTCTTCTCACCAACCATTCCCTCCTTAACTGTCTTCCCTTTGCTCTGTCATCTGATGGAAAAGACTGATGATAGAATGAGCAAAAGGCGGGTAGAAGTAACCCATTTTTTTAAGGAATTTTCTGTTTTACGCTGATGAGATGGAGGCTTAATAAACATGCTCTACTCTAGTGTAAAGAACACTGTTCTGAATCTAATCCAATTTGCACAGTGCTGTTATACATGCCATGATGTTAAACATCAAAACCACTTAATATCATATGATGGTTATTTTAACCATCTTCCTGAAGCTCTCTTTTTCTAAGTTTGATGTAAGTTAGTGAAATATTAAATGAGATACACCATGCATATAATGCAAGCATCTAAATGCATGGCTGAGTGGAAGTGACACAAACAATAGTAGTTATACTGCTTTATTTTGCAGTTGAAGCTACTTAACATCAGGGATGTGGTGAGTACGAACGGACTGGATACGTCCTGGGGATAAATGCCAAGCCCCTGCTCAGCCCTTCCTGAAATAAAATCCTGGGAGGTTACAGAGGAGGAAATGTCCATTCCTTCTTGGCAGCATCTCAGATGCCTCATTTAAGCAAAGTTTAATTTTGACACTGGAGCAATCTGGAGGTTTGCCCAACAAGCCTTCTGGTTCAGCACAGAGGTAACTGGAAGACCGGCTTTCCACATTTGGGTCTTGCTTTCACTTCCAGCTGCTGTGAAAGGTCTCTAAGAGCTAACAGAGGCTGTGTAATTTTTTCCCATGAAGGAAAAACCTGATGATAGGCACAGTGTTAGATCTCTCCCTGATTTCAACAGACCCACCTGGAAAATAAAGTGTGCTCCAACAAACCCCATGCTTTACTTGCCCTTTCCTTCTCTGCTTCACCCTGCCCTCCTTTCTTTGTATGGTTATCTCTGAGCCTGGGATCAGGCAGGAGAGGAAAGTTGGGAATGATCCATCTCTTGTATTACTGGTGTAGGACACACCCAGTTGCATCCTAGTCTACAAAGGAGCCTGTGAGCTAACTCATCTGCCTGAAGTGAAGCCATTTGAAAGCTGTGTATTTAGTCTAAGTTAAACACTGGCTTTAAAAGATACCAGTGTAAATATCAATGTCTGCATCAAAGGAGCACAGGAGAATTCCCACGTGCCACCTCCTAAATGTAACTGCCATCCTGCAACTGCATTTTTCTCCTTGTTTTACCAGTTCTTTGTTTCAAAAGCTATGCCAAGGGCTTGGCAAATATTTTAAATGCCTCTTATAACAAGGAAGATAGCCAGGAGATTATATACGAAACTGGGAATCTCCCATGCTAGGACAAAAGTGCACTGCAACAAATCAGCCTCTATTAAGCATTGTATGAGCTGGGTGATCTACAGCAGAAAGGGAAGGGTTTGTTGAAGTATTCTCCCCCTGCACACTGAGATCATGTGCGTGTTTATCTAATAGCTGGTATGTGCCTATCAATGGATTTGCTGCGCCAGAGTCGCACTCTGCACCTCCCGCTCTGGTGCTCCCCAGCCTGCACATAGGGCTGGACAGGGGGCTGCACCACCACTGGCTCTGTTCGGCTTTGCAGGAGGGGAGATGAGCCTCCACCAATGGCAGGTGTGAAGGTTGATGTTTGCCTTATCAGTACAGGGTGTGCCCTGTGAAATCCACTGCAAACTAAGCCTGCTGCTTTTGTCTTTCATAGGCAATAAGTGAGTGTTCAGAAGGTAGTGTTTCATCACGAGCACCTCAGAGTTTTGTGTGCCAGAACTGGCATTCCCTCAGAGCTGGCTGTCACAGCAAACAGTCTTCCCTCACTGTTAATTGTGGAGAGTTTTCTTATGGCCATAACCATAAGGCTTGGGAGAAAAAAATTCCCACCCATGCTTTTTCCTAAGGGAGGTTGTTTTGTCTATTTCTTCTGGGCTCTTTCATCCTCAGCCACCTGGATGAGTTCTTTCAGACACAGTTAGGGGGTCAGAGTTGGCTTTGGTCACGTCTTCCACTTGTGTGTGTCAATGGTATCTTGGCTTTTTTCAGGGGTGGGCTTTGGAGGATGGAAATCTACAAGTGGAGAGCTGAATGCCTTCATCTCTGTATCTTCAAGTAATGGGGTTGACCAGCCTTCCTGGCTGACTGGAGGTTTGTACTGGATGGTACTTAAGGTAGACAGTGTCCAGGGAGGCTTTGCTTTCTGGTTAAATGGGCCATACCATATCTTCCACACACTAATGCCTGTAGGCTGTTTCATGACTGAGGATGCCCTGCCCTCAGCTGATAACTACCAAGCCTATCTGTTTAGACTTTTCATTCCCCATAGCTTGTTCCCATTGCATCTGCAAGATCCAGCACAAAGCCATGAAGTCCAGCCAATGTACTTCACTTCGACCACTTCAATAATGGTTTTTGATTATGTGGTACTCTTGAGGAACAACTTTAGCTTATCCTTACTGCCCTTGCTCTCTCTCTTGATGTAGTCAGGATTATGCTTGCACTTCCTCAAAGCAAACTACATTCTGTAACTATTATGGCTTTGGTAGCGGTTGTTCTATGTCAGGGGAGCCAACAAAACTGGCTAGCTGGCAGTTCACAGCCTCTTGGAGCTGCTGCCTGCTAAAGACTTCTCACTCCATGTTTCTCTCTTTTCTTGGGCTTGCTCTGGCAGTCGTCCCTTGTCTTCTCTCAAGAGATGGTGTAAGTGTGGTCACTTTTCACTGAGACCAGTTTTTCTGAATGATTAATTCCAGGCTGCATTTTCTTTTCCCAAGATAAGTGGGTACCTGCTAGGGAAAAAGTGGGGTTTCATAAATTTTCTAAATAAAGATAATCTAAATTCCTATCTGGATGATAAAATGTTAATAGTACATAGAAAAGAATTCAAACAGCTCGGAAATCTAAACGTAATTACTTATGAACACAGAGCATTTATTTCTGCCAAAATTAATCACTTCTCAACTTCCAGCTGTGAAAATCCTTCTGGCAGATCTCCAAGCAATTCTCCTTCAGTTACGTTTCCCTCAATTAAATATTAGTGCAGTTCTCAGGCTCTTGTTGCATAAGCAGCAATTTCAAATTGTGCTTCTCAGTTCTTTTAACCATAAACTGTCCGAAATTTATTCAGCTGCAAGGTCTTTTCTAAACCTAGATTTTCCTTGAAGTTTATACCAACAAGGGAGGAAAAATAATTTCATGTGTGTCTAGGCCTTGGTTGCAAAGTTTAGATGCAAACTTGCCAAGACTGGGCAGAAATGAGCTTTGGGGCTAGATGCTGCCAGGTGCTGAGCAGATTGTTGAGGTAAATGGAAACTGAGTGCACTTGGCATTTTCCAAAACATTTAGTGCTTTAGCAGAAGCAGTATACTCAGGGAGCTGCAATGGAGATGGGAGGGTATCTCTGGATGCACCTCTCTCTCTCAGATAATACCAAGAATGAAATATCCATAATGTACATGCTGTCAGTTGCACCACACACACAGTAGGTGCTTGCAAGGACTGTTTTGAACCTCCATAAAGAAGCTATGGTATAGAAATGATTTGATCTAAGATTGATATAGGAGCTGTGGTTTGTTTTTATGTTCCTGTATTTCTCTTGCACTCTGGGACACTAGGGACCTAGACAATTTCTTTGGGAATATGGGGTGGGGGGAAAGGCATGCCAGAGCCCTGATAGTGTGTATGTAAGTGCAATCCAAGCAATCAGAGTTTTGCTTGTGTGGTGATAGATTATTTCTTGATCTGTATCTCTGCACTTTGAGTCAGGAGTCCATGGCACAATGATTTTTCATGTCTGAGCCGTGACTGCTTACACAAGGCTGTCAGTAGTTTACCAGCCTTAAAAACAGGATGGAAATACAGAGAAAAAGAACAATACAAGTCTGGACAATACTGTTTTCGTACTTTACTCCAATCACCTAAGCTCACCTTTTTTAAGTGCAACTATGGTGTGTGTATTTAAAGGAGAATAAACTTAATGATGCATACAAAGAAAAGTCATTTTTGTATAAGCTACTTCTGGTTCTGCACATGTGCAGCCGTGCCCCAATGAGCAGGCATGGGTTTGCCTGGATCAAGTCTGATGTCCTCCAGTTTTTAAAAATGTGTGTACTAATTTTGCCTCTTTTCCAGAAGCAACAAAGCTAGATAATATCTCATTTAAGCAAAGAAAAAAGCATCTATGTTTGCATAGTGGGTATTTGTGTGGCATCTCAATTCAGGGAAGCCAAATCATCACACAGGATGGTAAAATATGGCTTCATTGTACAGCTGGAAGGTTGCATTAAATGTCTGATTCTGAGTGGCATAAAACAAAAGTATCTGAATCCAGATCCAGTTGAACTATTAAAGTGAGCTACATGTTTCCAGCCAAGTTTATACTATATCAAGCCTCTAAATTTCCTGGGACCAATATTTTTTATTGCCAACAAGCAAGGTTTTTTTTTCATCTGTTGCTCCTTCATCAGTCCCTTTGTTAACACATTGATGCATCTGTTTGTGTACCTCCTGTGCCAGTGATCACATTGTGTGTGATGTCAGGTCTGTCAGGGGAGATTATAGACGTAAGGTGGATGGAAGCCATGGACTGAGCAATGTGTGTGCACATTTTTGATTGCTAGCCGCACCCTTTGCTTTCCAGCCCACTGCCTTCAGTTTGTGCTCCCCTCTTCCCTTTTCTTGATCACCTCCTTCCCAAGAGAGCTGTTGCAAGCGAGTGAACAAATGTAATGAGAGTGGAAGCAAACTGCAGTCATGGGACAGCCATACCATGTGGAAAGCAAATCACCTATTTTCATGAAACTTAGAGCTCAATATTTGTGAGAGCTCTGCTGTTGTGTTGAACTTGCCTGAAACTGATCATAAGGTTTGCAAGTTATTCATCTAGGAGAGAGCTTATAGGCAATGTAACTGGACAAATCTTGCACTCTTAGAATGACGAACTATTGCTTCACCTCCAAATTCAGTAAAGGGCGATGCAAAGCTTTCATGTAGATGGTAGGAAGAAACAGCCTGAACATAATAAAAAGTTTCAAAATATTACCTCCACAATAGTATCTGATCCAGTATCTTCTCAGCTTCTCAGAAATGCCCTTTTTCGTGCAGAAACAACCTTTGGTACAGGAATTTGTTGTCACATAAAACCATTGACCTCTCAGGGTAAGAAACCTCTTTGCAGGCAGTGTAGGAATTTAAGTGCGTATTTCCAGGTGTAAGCATCTGTATATGCACATGCAAACGTGGATCAATATCATCCTGTGCACATACTTGAGCATATGTATTTGAGAACCTGTGTATATGAAGATTTAGAAATAGTTGGGTTCACCAGTTTTAATTACAAAGAGGAGAGAGAAGGAGAATCAATTTACTTTGAACAGATATAATTTCTGACACAACAATTTCATTTTAAATTGGGTTTATTGATTTAATTGAAGGTAATAAGGAATGGAACTTAAACTAACAAGAATGATCCATCCTAGACTGAAGTAGGAATATTGTTTAGGGCTGATCAATAATCTGGTCTTTTAAAGAAAAGGAGAAGGCTTTTTATTAGTGAAATTTTTGCTCAGCTGAAAACAAACTTCACAGAAAAGTATACTTGACTGTGGAAAATGCATGTTGTTGTTGAAGAACCGGCCACACGCTTTTGACTTTCACCTGAACATGGATAGCTTTATGTTTACTTTTTCTTAAAAAAAATTCAAACAAAACAACTATTCCTTTTACTGACAATATATTACTTTTTGTCATATTTCCTTGCAGAAAGTAAAAAACCAGCTTATTTGTGCTGATTTAATTAAATAGGTGCAGGTATAGTGTAGACAGTTCCTGTAAGAACTGAGGTTTTAAAAGAAGCTCCTCACATTGTGGAAGGGAAAAATTCCTTTCCTGGGTGGTAGAAATGGAGTACAGTTTGTTAGACAGAACAAGAGAAGGCTTTGCAAAGCAAAACGTTGCTCACATGGCATACAAAATTGCAGTTTGTTGTCATGTATAACATAGGCAACCATGGGGCTATAAAGAGGATGAGAAGGATGTTGGTGAAATGCAAGAGCTTGACAGTGGGTAACTAAATGCTGCAGGAAAGAGGGCTCTAAACTGTGCCACACAGCACGAGCCGGGGGCAGTAGCTGTTAGTTCTTTGGTTTCTGTTATTCTTGATTTCTGATGGGCAAAGATGAGAAGTTGGCTCAAAATACTTTTCACCCACCTTCCTCTTTGCATCGAGGTTGCCAAGTGCAGAATGAACTTGCTGTCATATAGGATAACAGAAGAATGGGACTCTATCCCCTGCAGGGCATTTTTCTCCATGGAGCAGAGGGTCTGGGGAGCGGAGGAATCGCTGCAATGCTGCCAGCTGCCTCCTCAGGCATTCTTGCACAGTGCTGTATTTTCAGGGCGCTGGGAATGGGAGGGTAGCAGTAAACACAATTGCATGAGAGCATCTGTGTGGGCAAGCAGCAGGAAAGGGAGATCCCGAGGAGGTTTTTGAAAAATGCCAGATATTTCGTAAAAGCCCGAAGAAATCCCTGAACCTTGTGATCAGCGCATTGTTTTCCCTCCCTCCCTACTCCCACCAGGGAAGGGAAGAGCATATTCTCGAAGCCAAGGGGGTTGCATCTGGTGCTGCCCTGTCCTTATTTGTGGTTGGACTCCTGCATGACCAAAAGAGCTGCCTTCATGGCGTGAAGATGCCACTGAGGTGCTTGCCACAAGCAGCAGGGACACCAGGCTGGGCTCAATGGCCAGCCCTAGAGCTGCTTCACAAGGCTATAGAGGCAAAGTACTCCCTGAGACCTTGCCATCACTGAGAATGTCCCTCCAGGCACGGCAGGGTAGGGGTGTCTCCCTCTGTTCTGCATGCTGACAGCCCATCTGGAGGGCATCCACAGTCTGCTGCTTTTATAGTACACCTTGGAGGTCTACTGGGAAAAGAAAGTGAAATGGCAGAAGGGGACAGAGAGCTAGAAGAGCAAAAGGAGAGGCTGGGTTAAGAAGTGAGCTATCGTGGGGCATATACTGGAAGTAGGGAAGTACATAATGTAACAAAAGTATTAGCTAAAAGAGGAATTGCTATGTTGAGACCTTTTCTTCCCCCTAGGCTTTAAAGTGCTTTAAAAATGGCATGTTTCAGCTCTCAAGACTGTTAATAAATAGCCATAGTTACAGCACTATCCATGTGCCTCTGCTTTAGCAACTTGCATTTATGTCTGGGCCATAAAAATTCAGTGTTGCTTGGCAGAAAATTGTCCCAATGAATGTTGGCTCAGCATGTGGGCAGAACTGACAGTTTTCAGAAAGAAAAAGAAAGCTGTAGCGCTATTGGTGCTTCCAGAATGAATCTCAGATGTAATAAAATAGATGTAGTTGCACTTTATTCTTGATTTACATTGCAGTAAAGGGGACCTTCTGCCTCACTCAGAGAAGTTTTTGCTTGCCACAAAAGAACATAGATTTGTTTAGGAATCTCAAACTCACACAGTCTTACCCTGCTCTCACATTCTCACATCACCCTGGGAAATGTGACAGAATTTGGTGGTGTTCATGTTTTAGGCCATAGAGAAAAAGGGGCAGATCCCCTATGCAGCCAGTCAAAGCCTGTGTCACTGGTGTTGGATCTTGCTCTGAGAAGAGCTTAGATCTGGTCCTGCCTGTTTATGTCGCTTGGAAATTCCTTAGATTGCTTTCCTACCATCTCTAGTAAACAACAATCCCAGGACAGCACTAATCGCATGGGCATTCCTGGCCTCTGGGTTTCTTCAGCAAACAAAACAGTTATTATTTTTGCTGCATTCCTCCTAGCAGCAAAACCAGCAGCATGCTGGGGAAAAGCCTATTGACCCACTGGATAGAGGAAAGGCCCAGAGTTCAGGCTGGTGTGCATTTGATTATTTTCTCTGTTTTAACTGCTCTGTGGATTTTCTCCTCTTCCTTTTCTCCCCTTAAGGTTAATACAGGTAAGCCTGAAGCAGTCTGTCAACATGAGAAATCTGGAGGTTGCAAAGACCTGCCAGGTTGATACATGTGTTTGGCCAGGTTCTCATTTGCAGTGGCCTGTACTTGGGTATCCCAGGCATGTCTCAGCTTCTTGTTGCCACCAACCCTCTGCCCCAGCTTTTGCAGTGAGTGTGAATGTTGCTGGTGGTGTTGCAATGAAAGCAAGTATTGCAGTGTGCTGTGGCTGCCCCACTCACCCTTTCAGTGTCCCTGCAGCCAGTTCACCTGTGGCAGTCCTGCAATGTCCCTTCAGGCTCTGTTGATCCATGTGTTGAAGCAACAGGCATGCTCTTTCCAGCCTAATGACCTTCTTGTTCTGAGTTACTGCAGCGTCTGTGTTTTTATGGAAATAGGCACCTCATCAAGTGAAAAACTGCTTAGGCCACAGATGCATGGACAAGTTTGGCAAGTCTGGCTGCAAACATATGATGCTACTTTTGGAAGTCATTTAGTCCCAACAGTGGCAACTTAGACCCGTAGTCAGTGAGAACTACATTTCCCACACTTTCAGGTACCTCCCTTTTGATGCATGGCTTGCTGATGCTTTGCACATTCATGTGTACTCCCTGCCCATTTGTAAACACAAGCGTATTTTTCTCTGGGTTTACCTTTTGGGAGGCCTCTGTCAGCAACTCTAGAGCTCGGCTTTGTTGCCTCATGTGGCTGTGTCCTTCTCTAAGCAGATCTGCTGATTCTAGTTGAAACCAAAATGTCTTTAAAGAAAGCCTGTTTCAAAAGACTAAGCACAGTTATTCTTCAATATGCTTTTAAGAGCAATTTTAGCTCAATATGTTCCAACTTTATCAAATTCAGGCTGTTTTATGTGCAGACAATGGGTAATGTGTATTTTTCGCACTTGGAGTTACTGCACCTGTAAGATGCCAGTGTTACGAGCACTGCTGTCGTGGGCATCCAGGCAGCAAGCTCTGGGTGGATATTCACAACGCACAGGGAGAACACTGCTCTTACAGTAAACTCCTCCTGAAAACAATGCTCAAGGAAGTTATTAATACTCAACTTTGAGTAAAGAGAAAACTGAGAAGTAGTGGTGTGTGGACTGTAGTGTGTAAAGGTGTCCCTTGAGAGACCTTCTGCCTCACTCAGAGGCTCCTTCCTGAGCCGAAGGTGGCAGGTCCCTAAATGCCACAGTAAAGCCAAATTTTCCCAATAAATGCAAGCTTTTTGCCAACTGCAGACCGGGCTGTGAACAGGATGAAAAGATTTTGGTGTAATTGCTTTAGGCCTTTTTCCAGAGCACTGGCTTGGGACGGAGACAGGAAAAAATCCCATCAGGCAAAAATCCAGGATGAAATAACATCCAAAAAAGACTTTTGACAGGAGACCAGGACAGTCCCAACAGTCCTGGCCTGTTCCAGCCAAAAAAGGATGCCAGGTCACCTTCGGCTGATGTAACATGTTGCTTTATTGGAATTATTTATGTCTAGTGTTACCGAATGGCTATGATACCCTCACCAAAGGTAGAACCTCATTGTGCGCAAAGCATTTTTGCAGACGCCTCCACACTGGATGATCTAAGATGACCAGAAGTGTGAACAAGGAACTATTATTATTCTCTTTAATAAATAGGAAACTCACGGACAGAGTCTTTAAATGAGTTGCCTAAAGTTACATTAGAAGGGTGTGTTTTCACCACTCCTGTCTAGCTCAACACCAGTGGCTAAACCTGTAGAGTTTTATACTGGAAATCCTGGGTCTGTTCAGCTTGATCCTGACTGTCATGTTAGAGGTGATAAACAATGCAAATCAGAATAATAAAACAATAAGCTAAAGACCGGAAAACTGCCAGGATGAGACTGTATTTTACTGGGTTTTGTGGGTGCTTAGATAGGGAATTGTTATACTACCTTGAGCTTGTAACCTTACGCTAGCTTTGTGTCAGATCTTTAGAGGTTAGCAGAATATGGCACGAACTTTTTAACAGGGTTACCAGCGAGAATCCTGGCAGCCATAGAGCAGTAAACCTGACTTGAGTTCTGAACAAAGTAGATAGTATAGTGAAGAATATGATCAGGAGGACATGAAATATATGAGAAGAGTTAGTTATCACTTTTACAAAGGAAAGGCATGTTTTGCAAAGCATTGGGGTTCTTTGGAGTCAGCAAGCCCATAATATTGAATATGTGGATTTTAAAAAAGACGTGGATTTTCAAAAGCTCAAGGTTCCTAAACTGCCATGGCAGAAAAAAAATAAAAAGGGGGGTGTGGTGTGTGTCCTTTCAGGATTAAATGATTGATTAAAATACAGGAGGAAAAAAGGCTTTTTCCCAATGGAAATGGAAGTCGCAGAGGAATTCTGCAGGGTGTGTGATGAGATCTGTGCTATTCACCATGCTCATATGATCTGAAAAGAGGGCAAACAGTGAGAAGACTAAATTAGAAGATACTACAAAAGTGTTCAGATTAGCTGAAAAGGAACTGTATTGTAAAGATCCATGGAATGATCTGAGATATCTGAGTGACCAGATAGTAAAGTGACAGATTAAATCCCATGCTGAACACATGAAGTACTGCCAAAGAGAAAAATAACTTTTGGGCAAGTGGTTTATAACAAACAAAAGAAGCACTTTTTCACACTGCCCATAATTACGTTATGGAATTGGTTCTTACAGGGATCTGTGGAGGCCAAGAATGTAAATAGGTTAAAATAGTGACTGAAGAAGTTAAAGGAATAAAGGAGTAAAAGGAGGCTGTCTCTTGACTTTGGAAGTCTCAAGCATGTGCTGATGATATACTGGTTTACACGGAGAATTATGTGGATAGTCACTGTGTCTCTGTCCTGCTCATATTCTAGGAAATGGTGCCTATTGTCAGAGACAGCATGAAAAGAATTAGGAAGATGTTCTAGATCCAGACCTGTGATTTAATAAGATCACAAATCAGTCAGTGAATTGACTGTAACTTGGACAGGAGATAACACTACTCTTGTAACAGGCCTCACCTTAGNAAAATCTTCTTAAATTAGCCCAATGTCTGAACCTCCTCTGAGTTTGAACACAGTCCTAAAAGCCAAACAAAATCAGTGAGGGCCCAATTTCACAAGGAATTTAGCTGACATCTGGCTATCAAGTAGTGTCCATACTGTAAAAATAGAGCTAGTAGGTATTAATCCTTTGACTAATCAAGATGTGTACTATGGAAAGGAATCTTTGCATCCCTCCAAATTTTCTTTTTCAATGTGAGGAAAAATGATGTGTTTAATATGCTTATTTGTAAGCCTTTGATATGCTACTCCTGTTAAATACCTTGATGTCACTGTTTATTTAGTGAACCCTACCTTGAAGCCTGTCCCAACAGGAGGATCACTAAGCTACATCTTGTGGTTATATTCTCCTCCACAGTAAGGTCAGATAGTTTGTGTAATTGTGCTTCCAGACTGATAGTCCAGTCCTCAGAGGTGACCAAATATTTACTGTTGAACTACAGAATAAGTGAATGTCAGACAGAATAGTAGAAGGGCAGATCTTCACGCTGTATAACCCAGGAGATTCAATCAGGAGAGAATGGAGAAACAGCATGGCTCCAAAAGCATGTCAACCTCAGCTGTAAAATCTCTTTAGTAGATAGAAGGCCTCATTTTCCAGTGTGACTAATCAGTTTTGTGCCGGTGCAAATCTGTTGGCTTCACGGGAAACTCTATTTATGGATTCAAGTTAAATTTTTCAGGCTGAACTCTTTTTTCCTGGCTGCACTCATGAAGTAGGGGAGGTGTTGATCCCTCTTTCTATTCAACAGATAGCAGTCAGTGTGATTGTCTGTGATATGGGAACCTGGAATTCAAATCTCGATGTTCCCTTGCATTTAAGAGGGTGCCCTGATCCCTGGAGCTGCAGGCTCTCTCTTCAAACTTCTTCTGTTTCACTCCTAGTCTCCTCTGTGCCTGTTTTATCACTCTGTGGAAAATGTTCCTTGAATTTAAGATGGAAGTCCATATCCTACCTCTCAGGGGGCATCCAATTTATCATGAAATTATAGGCATTTTCTTTCCCTCTGGTTTCTGAGTATTTAAGTATGTTATAGCAAAATGGAATACCAGTAGGATAAATTCGGACAAATTCTATATATGTATCATGTTGCCTTCCCTTCTGAATACCATATAAAACATTATTCAGGGAATATCCAGAAGTGAATTCCCAGCCCTCTGGGTTATTGATTAATTAGAGAGACTTGTTCCACCTCACTGGTTTAGTAGATGGAGCCTAAGACTAGCCCTTTATTTTCATTGCTTTTTGCTAAACGCCTTGAATAGGATTTGTTTTGTTGTTTTACTTTTTATTCATTGAACTAAATGTTAAAACATTTAAATTCCGCCTGGACTGATCTGTAACTTCTTTTTTGATTTGACTGCCAAACCTAAATCTCAGCTATTTACTTAAACCTATATGAAACTGAGACAAATTCTTTATCTGCTTACTGGTACCAGGCTTTTGATAATATACAATGACTACCCATACCACCATTCAGTAGGTTTTCTCATCAATGTCACTTCCCATAAATTTGCCATTGTAAGTGTTTTTAACAAAGCTTAGCATTTCTTTTTCTTGATATATAGCTTTCCATTCTATTTCTGCTAATCGGCCACACTTCAAATAAGTCTTTCTAGTTCAGTAAAGTAAATGGAAGCTATGCAACACATAACTCTACTGTATTCAACATTATTTAATACCTTTCAGTAAAGGTCTTTGCCGCAGTAAAATCTATTTGCATGCTAATGATTTTGCCTGCTACAAGTTGGCCGCATTCTTTTTTTTTTCCCAAAGGAGTGAAGTTAACCTATTTGCTTCAATCCAATCAGCCATAAGTATGTATACTCACAGGTCTTTATATGATATAACTCTTTTTACTCCACTGTACAGTGCCAGTTGCCAGAACAGGTCACAGCCTTGGGATCTTGCTGCATCCACAGCTGCTGCCAGACTCTCATTTAATGCACGCATCATCCGGCCCAAAGGTTGCAGCCATTACTCTCAAGGGCCATACTCTGTACTTTTTCAAGGTCTCGTCACTTTGACAGTAGCAGCAATATTGCTGCCTCCTCTAGGGAAGTCCACTGAGCAGCTGCAGCTCCATTACAACTCTCTGCCAGCCTCCTGAGCAGCATAGGCTACTGTGTGCATACCTTAATCCAGGTTTCTGTACTGGCTTCCTCTTTGCTTTCCAGAGCAGCTTGTTGTATTGCAAAGGAACTTGCTAATCAGAGTGCTGATAAAACTGGTGCCTCTGCTGTTCTTGTGGCTGTTGCTGCTGCATTTGTGTTCAGTCCACATGTTTTAGAACTGCTGGTTTAACCCATTTTTCAAAATACTGATTTTCAGGTGAAAGCACCAAAATCTCTATATCTGTGAAGAACATGTGCCTGCAATAGCAACCACCATATAAACTTTGATGAAACTAATGGGTGATGAGATGCTCAGATTACTGATATCCCACTGCTTGAGACAGCATTCTTTTTCTCATATCCCCTTCCCTGCTGGATATTTTCACCCTGTTTATTCCCAGATCTGAATTCCCATGGATTGATGGCAGGATGTTCTTAGAGGAAAGTCCCACTTTTGTGATCAGTCCTACTTGGTAGGTCATTGGACCCAGGAGCTCAGATTTGTATCAGTTTCCTTCCCATTGTAAGACCACGCCAAACTATTGCAATGATGAGGACTACAGAAATTAGACACTTGCAGAAGAATACTTTCCAGATACAGTAACTAAGAGCATTGTCGCTCATTGCAGGGTGCTGCAGTTGTTAAATGCATCCCTGAAATGATGAGAAGTGTTCATAATCTATTCCAGGCAATCACAACACAATGGACATGACACTGGATCCGCAAGCACAAAGGGATGCTGTCCCTGACAATCTACAGTGATGGAGACCTGGCACCCACTGCCATAGCTAAGCCAAGCAGAACAAAGGCTGGCTTTGAGAATCAGCATGCAAACCAAATTTGACTTCTACTTCAGCAGGCAAAATAGGCATTAATTCTACCAGCAAATCTACACGGCAGCAGGCACTTACAGAGGTCCTGAAAGACTGCTAATTTTTTATCTGGGTATCAGTGGCACTGATAAGTGGCCACGTAAGTTTTTTAGGAGTCATAGCCTGCCATTGTTATAGACTTACGTTTTCAGGCTCTTAAGAATTGTGTCACAGTTCTTTGTGCTTTATTACTGAGTAATACTAGCCTAGTAAGAATCTGATACTTAACTTCCAGCTGTGGTTGACTTTGTGGACCTAATTTTAAGTTGGGGGTTAACAATGGATTGGGCACTTTGTTCATTTCTTCAGGGCATAAATAATCTAAGGAACATAAAGACAAAGCAGATTCTCTGACTCCCCCCTCCTATTGGCGTAACTTACTTGAAATCACTGATATATTCCTGATTAGTACTATCACAAGGATGAAGAGGCTCTGTTCCTGACTAGTGAAATGAATACAGTTCCCCTGTTCACACATTTCAGGAGCTGTCAAGTACAGAGTTAGGCACCCTGGTTTTCCCTCTCTTCTTTTCATATTTCTTGACCCCAGCTGAAGAACAACAGTCTCACTGGTACTCCAGGTTGCCTGAGAGTAATGTAATATGCCAGCTGCAGAGAGAGCTGACACCTACCTGATAGCATCTTGTCTTAATACGGGGAAAATCGTTATTGTTGGACATCAGGCTTAACATGCCATTTGAGAGCCATATAGCTTGTTTCCTATCCTCTGCACATTGACTATGCAGCTCCATTGCTCCTACTCCTGCTCCTGCTCCTGCTCTGGTCTGCTTTCATCTCACTGGTGGATTTTTCTCCTGACATTAGGAATATCAGACTCAAGAGAAATACACTCAAGCTTTTCAGGCTGCCCTTTCCCAGCAAAGGCATGTGCTGGCGATGGCTCAGACAGAGCAGGACAGAGCCAGCCCCAATGAATGCTGGTATTGTTATTTTTGACAATCTTTTTGTAGCTGTCTGAAAGAAGAGAAAAGATAAAGTTGAAATGTTAATTGTTTCCAACAAAAGCTGCTAAGGAGAATTTCTTGGCTTGGCATCTGGGGAAGTGTACAAGGCTTTGTCAGGCAGTGCAAGCTATTTTGAAACCTGTTGGGGTTTTGTCATTTTTCCTTTTCCCCTTAGATATCACTTGACAAAAAACAGCCCTCGCACAAGAAAGACATGCATCAGAGGACAGGGTGGGAGCCAGGAACCCTCTACCCATACTATAGCACTAATCTCCTCTCTGGTGTTGGCACATCCCTCTGGTTCAGCAAGATGATATTCTGTAATGGGGCTGTACAATGGGAATAATCATACTTAATGAGCTAGGCTTGGATAACGGATGTGCTTTCCTCGCTTGCAGAGACGTGGTGCAGTCATCAGCCTGAATGTGCCTGTGAGGAAGGCTGCACTTGCAAATCCCTAGGGCAGGGCAAGTAGTAACCCTCCACCATGTGCTGTGGGGATGATCCCTTGTCCTCACTTTTGGTTTGAGTTAGTTGCTGAGGCTCTGCAGAAAATGTGGACATCAGTTTGTGAGTAAGATGTACTACATTAGAGCTACCTGTCCCTGCGATCCTCACTGGCTTCGTCCATCTGCCGTCCAAGGAGACCTTCCTCCTGTGGAGGGGATGAGGGGACCAGTTTGAATGGGTGAGTTACAAGACCTCAACTATAAACATCTTGTGGCATCCTCATGGCAACCTTCAACTAGTGTATCACAGCCTGAATGGTCAAAGAACAGGACTCTGGATTTCTCAGAAGTGATCAGAGAAGACATTCAGAGCAAGAAAAGTGGGGCAAGAAAGATTGAAAAGTGCTATGGGAAAGTGAAAATTGCTACCATAGCTGCTCTTTGAGACAATGATTCTTTACTCTGTCCATCTGCCTCCCCTGTGACCTTCTTCTAAGTTTTAGTACAATGTTTATGTTCTGAAATAATTAAAATTTGAAAAAATCTTTAGAAGGAGATGCTTCATGCTGTTTCTCCCACAGGACTTTGTTTTCCCATAAGCATCATATGAATTTTGTGTCAAATCTGAAAGCAAAGTGAGGAGTTTTGCCTTCTTTTGAAACTAGAGGAATAGAGGCCACATCACTTTATTCCCATTGGCAAGTCAAAAAGAAATCTATGGCAGGGAGCTCGCTTGGCTTAGTTTTCAATCCTTTCGTGAAACACGCACCACAGTTACATAATTCATCTAATTCCCCTCACCTGATTTTGGGTCCTCATTGCCTCTTAAAGAAAAGCAAGCACTGAAGAAGTAAAAATTAATAACAATAAAAACGTGGCTCAGGACGGAGCATGTGCTTGGTAGATTACATCAGTTCTAGCCGGAGAAGCAAAACTTGATGGCCTAACACACAGCCATCCATAAAAATCCCTTGTAGCTACCTCCATGGTAGTCACCATTATTATTAACATGCAGGGATATTTCTCCTTATATCCTCTGTCTCATCCCGTTCTCAGCCAACCATGTAAGCAAGTGCTTCTATTGAAAAACTAATGGTGAGGATTGCCCATGGCCTTTAAATTAAGCACACACTTAAGCTCTTGCATGGCCTTGCAGTGCATACTACCCTGCAAGATCAACCCTCTAGCTGCTCCATTGTTTCCTCACATTATGGGTCTTGTGTGGGCTGCTGGAAAACGCAACAGTTCTGCATGTGATTCACTGACAGTGTGATTTGCATGAGTGTCTGATTAAAAATAATAAACGCATTCCTTTCAAATATCACCCCTTGTCCGTTCAATGCAACAAGAAACTAAGCTGTCATCCTTGACTTTGCCTCATGCTGAGGTTTTAATAAGGCTGGAGACGTGTGAGTATCAGATTAGCTCTCTGTGAGAACCGAACAGCTTTTTCCTGAGGGCACTTGACCTGCTTCCAACCATAGTAAGTAATGTAGTCTTCAGATGACAAACTAAGTCTTATCCTTTATGCATTAACAGTTCTGTTATGGCCAGGGCTTATCCTGTTTTACCCAGTTACACTAATGACTCCAGATTCTGAGAACTTCTCAGGATGGCTGTGATAATTACTGACAAAGGCGCTTTTATTTAGAAACTAGTTTTCCTTGAAACCGTAAAAGCATTTTTTGGAATCTGCAACACGGAACAAATGGATAAATTTGGAGGCTGTTTGTTTATTAAGGCACAGCTTAATCCTGACTGCTCCATTGTAAAGCAATGTATACTACAAGGCCTGCGCTGAAATAATTTTACAGCTGGGAGCTGATTTTCCTTAGGCTATTGACCAGTTCAGCATTTGCATCATACAGATGCACATGATTCAGTGCAAGGAAGGCAGAGGTTATCTCCACAGAGAGACAACGCTGTCTACCAGCCTTCACCCCAGCACTGCCACACACCACATCTGATGCCTGGAAATTGCAAGAAACTAAAGAAACCTGACGTCAGCAGTGCTCCCAGTGATCTCGCTGCACTAGTTTGTCTTGCTTTGTGGTGTGCGTGTCTCAAACGGCATTCAGCAGATAAGTAACAGAGTCCATGAATAAACAAAAGGTCTTACTGACAGTGCATCCCTGTGGTAGGCCATGAAGATATGTCTCAAATTATCTGGGATTCTGTTATTTCTCAGTCAGCAACTGACTTCAGCCTGACTCTGCAGGATTTTGTGTAGATGTTTCACCACAAATCTCGTAGCATGTCCACAGAGCCTTCTTTCCCATGGAGGAAATAAACAGAGTACCAGTGTGCTTGCTGTGACACTCAGTGTGCCTCTCTTCACAGCACCTGCTTGGGTGGACGTGGCTGACTGTCTCCTTCATCCATCCTAGGGACAGAATCCACTTCACACCTTGTTTACTATTGAGGGACTCATCCACTGAATTGCACAGAAAGACTCTGACTGCTTTGTGTGGGTGTTGTATCAGGTCCTGCATCACTAATTTTACCTGAGGTAGTGGAAGGGAGCAGGAGGCTGCAATTTTTCGATTGTTGCTGCAAGTTTCTTAAGTCAATGAATACGACTTGGCTGTGGAAGGCATTTTAATAGAGTGGTGGTGCAGTGGGCTCTGGGTGACAAAGTTCTGGTTCATGTGTATATGTAATTTATTATTAAAAATCTTAGCTCATGCAGTTTCCTCCAGGTTTCTCTTTCCATGGTGTTGTCTGAGATTTCTCCCTTGTTTCCTTCTCCAGACAGAAGTTTCTCAAGGCATTACCTCTTCCACTAATTGTTTCGTCCAGCATCCTTATAAGCAATGAACTACTTGCTCCTTGTTAGTGGTTAGATACTTGTCTGTGAATGGGGAAATCCTCCCTGCTAGGAAGTACATAACTTCATCAGCTGCAGGGACAATTAGCACTACACCATTTATCTTGGCATAACAACACTGATGACTGAAGACAGAGAATGTGCAGCTAGTGGTCTTTTTCATACAGATCTTAGGTGAGACTGATAGGTGCTGTAGCTGACCAGGTTTTGTAGCTGATCTTTGCAATCAGCAGAGTCTTAATTTGTTTTATATCACTCCAGAAGTTTTATACTCTATGCACAGGGATTCCCCTGGCTTTGGCCAGGTTTGACATCAATGGTTTCTATGAAAACTATTTGTATGTTGGGAAAAACACAAGGAAATGCATTTGTGATGTCAAGAACTACTACCCCCAGTCCAGGCAGCCTTCCAACTTCCTTCCTCCTGTTGGAGGTCAGCTTTCTTCACCTGGGAGCTTCCCCAGCACAGGCAGTTCCTCTAGTGCCACAGGGCTGATGTTACATCTTGCGTTAACTCTTCTCACTTCCTCAGGGTAACAGGGAGACCCAGTAGGCAGTGCTCATATATCAGTAGAATTATGAGGTCCTGCTTTCTGTGGAGGAATATGCTGCACAAATAATGCTTGTATGTGCCTCCTTTCTTTCTGGACCTGTGAACACTTGCTTATGAGAAATACTGTGCACTGAGAAAAGACACAGGAGCAAAGAAAGGACCCAGAGAGCCCATGAGGGTCACCAGGGGTTATTGGCTCTGTGTCATAGGTGGCTGGGCTGGCTGGAGCAAGGTGGGGAGTGTTAGACTTCCTTTCTGAGGACAGAGGTTCTTTTGGCTCTGCTTCTGCCTTTAGCTTCAAGCTAGGATTAATGTGTGGTTACAGAGGCTTCTATTCCTGCTCCCAGCAGAGTTTTGCATTGTCATTCAAATCAGTTTTCCCCAGTGCAAGATCCTCTTGGGAGTGAAGCAAAGCAGCAGTCTGCTCTGTCCTGCGAGGCTCGGAGGGCTTTAGGCCAGTCAACAATTTGCAAGAGGAATTCAGCACCCCAGAAAATCTAATTTTATTGTAGAAAACGTCAAAAGGAAGCTCTGGCTTGAGTTTCTACAGACTAAATGGGTAGATAATGAATGCAGTATTTCCAGCAAATACTGTGGGCATGGGCAAATAACAGGATGTAACTGAGACCTGCCATACCACCCTCTGCCACTGCAGCTGGCCACCTGCACGCTCTTAGTCCACCCATGGTGGCCTAAAACATTATTTTCCCCTTCATTTGAATTTCACATATTTTTCTTCTTGCAAAATAACTGTATAAAGACTTCAAAAAATTTCATACTCCAAAATACACAGTAAGTGTTTGATACAGGTTCATTTTAGCTGCCTATAAGCAATTGGCCAAGATTGTTCTTGTTCTGTGCACTACTGGTTGTTCATTGTCAGTGCGGCATGTTGGACAGTGAGGGCACATGGTACCATTTTTGCAGATGGACTGGCTGCCTCTGTAACCAGAACTCTGCTGTGGAGGCGACTCTGCAAACATTTATAACCTGAGCTAATTCATGAGCCTTTCTGGAAATACTCTTGTGAATTAGATCTTGCTAGTCTAAACAGTGCAGAAAGCAAAAAGAGAAGATTATGAAAACCATCAAAGCAAACTTGTAGTAACACAGGCAGTTTGGATGAATGTTAATGAAAATGTCTCTTTTTATTACAATTTTAACTGTAATTCACACTTTAGCCATGTTCAACAGAAGAGCAGTTATACAGACCTGTCAAACAGAAACATCTTTAGAACTTCCTTTTTTTGTGAAACAGACACTTTTGAAACTTAGCCATGTGATTTGTTGCTGTTGGCTAAATTCTTTGTGTATCCAAGTTAATTATTCTGTAAGTTTATGGAAACCTACTGGCACACACTGTGTATTGAACTGGAAAGTTGCAATTTTTCTACAGCTGTTGTAAGAAAATGAAGACACACTTCTGATGGACAAATATGTTTAGAGGTTCGAGAGTACTTCTATTACTGATCTGTGGCTTATTCACAAAAGTTCTCATACAAGACTGAAATCCCCTTCTGTGCAGCGAAATTTGTAGGAAGGATTTTGCAAGGAATTCAAAGTAACAGCAGGGATTTTTTTTATAAGCTAATGGCTCCCAGTGTGAAGTGGTCATTGTACAAAGAGTTGAGAATGGATGCTGCTCTTACAGGTTTTACATTTTTGTCATTGGAGGAATTAATCTGAATAATGATGTAAGTATTGAAATGACATTTGAAAAAAACATTAGGCTGTCTACAGTGAAGTGACTATGAAGGCCTTATTTACAACCAAATAATGTAAAATGCATCACAACCATGTCTCAAGAGCTCCTAAGGTTTTTTAATATGTAAAAGTTGGAGCAGAATTAGATTGCTTTCTATGGGGTTAATTCCGAGTTTACTGCTTGAATGGATGGAAACTAATGACTTAATTCTGAAAGAAATTCAGATGGGCTTCTACTCTCTCTCGCAGGGGCTGGCTGATGAACTGTGGTAAGCTGCAACTGAAAAGGTGTGGGCTTGCTCTGCTGCAGTCATACAGTAAAGCTCAGCTTGATCAGACAGGGAACAAATCACATGGGAACCATCCAGGCCTGAGGTGGGGTTATTGGGCAGGGTGAGACAGGAGTTACTTCAGCTCTTTACTATAGAAATATGAGGGGTGCACAACTTGCTGGGTGATGCCTACAGCTTAGTCTTACAAATTACCACAGCATCCACTGTATTTTATGAGGGATGGGCAGGAAAAGGTTATGGGCTATAACTTGGACATCTGATGTAGAAGTTTAATTGGGTATCTAAAGCAACTGTGGCAGAAGGTCTGTTGCACACAGGATCATGTGATCCGGAGCAGAGGGAAGGAGAATGCCTGCTAAGTGCCTCAGTGCTGACCAAGTAAGCTCAGTCGTGGCTCCAGAAAGATTGGTGTGGTGGAAGCTGTAATGCACGCGTGAAGGAAAAGGCCAATGAATATGGACTAGTGAAGATGGAGTTCAAGTGTAAATAGCTGCAAGTGCAGCCAAAGATGAAACACCAGCTGCAGGCAGGCTGCAAACTAGTCTACGGTCTGCTGAGGCTGAGAATTTCAGCTCAGGAAATCCCTGTACATGGAGGCAAGCTTTCTCTTTTGGGATTGCCACTTTCCTCTGGTCATGACAAAGTACTTGGAAATCAAAAAGTAAAGACATTTCAGGAAACCTTTCTAGTCCAAAAAGATTACAAGGTATTCCTTGAGATAAATTACAATCTATACTTTCTGCATGCTGCACACATGCAGAAAGAGCACATACTTGATTGCAGGATGAACCAAACACTTTTTTACCAGCAAGTGTGTCTTTGTGTCAGCAAAACAAGCAATGAGAGGTCACAGCTTAATTGATTTCAAGGCCACCTTTTGCATGGATGGAAATTGGAGTGTTGACCACTCGCCCTTGTGAGAGGTAATCCTTGAAGTAGCTCCACGCAGGTGTTACCTAAGTCATTGCACTGTGTGGCTGGAGACAGTGTCATTTCCCCAAGAGTTACCTACCTGTTGGGCCAGGTATTGGGGAGAGTATGTGTGCTTACTTGTTTTGCATGGGTTTGTCCTTCTGTTGGTATTCCATTTACTCTGAAGATGACAGAAAATCTTTTTTAGTTTCCAAGCACTGTGATAATGATAATGTTATAGTGAACCCAGGCATGCCACACTGTTCAGAAAATAGCAGGTAGTAGGACGATATCTCAGGTCTCTGCAGCAGATACAGCACAGAGTGGAGGCTGATGGGTGGCCGATGGGGAATGGCAGAGAAAGAACAAAGGTTGCTTCACTAGAAGGATGGTGTTATCCAGCAGAGGCAAGGGACCAACTTGCAGAGGGGTTTGTTGAGGTGAGTTTCCACAGCTCTCAATGCAGACAGGGCTCCACCATGGTGGGGAAAGTATGGGATTCAGGCAACCTGTGTGCAGTTTAACATGGCAAGTACTTTCCTACTATCTGCTGGTCTTGAGTCTTCTTCACTCCTACCTGAATGCTACTTGTGTCCCGTAGTGATTTAGGTTGCTAGCTGTTACTCAGAAAATATTCTGCATGGAAAATTATTCACATATACCTGTTGGGGGTTTGACAGTAGCTAGTATTCTCATTTATGTATGTAGCAGGGTGGATACATGGCCCAGTAACACCAGAAAAATGCACTGAGCTAAGACGTCTTAAAATGTTAAAGGCCACTGTGGATGGAAATGCTCACTTCACCTGTCTGTTAGATACCTGCATTAAACCAGGTAAAAAGTTCTGCAACAACTCTTTAGGCTTTAGAAACAACAATGGCCACTAGCACAGAGGAAAAACCCTTCCTGAACCTTCATTGCCCTCTTCCATGGAAAGGGGGATTCTTTCATTGAAAGAAAGGTAGTGACAAGCCTATGGGGTGAAACATCCATCTTTCCCACTCCCAGCACTGATGAGTAAGTGTTGAGCAGTTTTATATCTTCACCTTTTCTTTCAGACCTTCTGTGCTGCAAAAGTGGGGGGGTGACCTTTTTCTTCACACAGTTCATTGATTTCTACGCTTGATAATGCAGGTCTTTCCTCTGCCCTTTGACACCAAATTAAACTTTAATTCCAGTGAAGGTGGAAGAACTGCTGAGTGGGGGTTCTGCTGAACGCTCAGTGAGATCTTCTGGGAGTCAATTACACTGCAGGTCTCTTGTCCTCGCAGCTCATTAAATCCTGTACCCCTCCCCAGTCTGCTATTTCCAGCTAAAGACAGTTTGTCCCCAAGTGGCTGCTATCTTTCCTAGCTAATAACTGCAGCTTGCCTGCTCCTTTTGCTTTTTTACAGGGAAAGCTTCTTTTGCTGATAGCAACTTGATTTGCACACTGTCAGAAAAGCTTATCAGCATTGGCATGGAGGACAGTAAAACAAACCAGTCAATTAGACATGTACAGCTCATTTTCATTCTTGTGATTAGTTATTAACATAAGTAAACAGAAACCAGCTTCAATCTTTGTACTTTTAAAAGGCAAAATCAACAGCCTATTAGTACTTCCAGGCAAATAATAACAAGGAGATCAATGACGTGTAATTCATCACAGTAATTACATGGGTTTAAATACCGTACTAATCTCAAGACTGCTCAGGAAGCCTTTTTTTAAAAATATTACAAGGGAAAAAAGCAGGCAGTGGGGGATAGTCCTTCCATCTCCAGAAAGTGAAACAGAAAGTGTTTCATCAGGTCAATATTTTTCTCCACAGCAGTTTTATTACATGCTGTCCTCTCACCCCTCTTGTCTAACCATTGAAACACTGTGCTAGGAACAAAATTCTCCTAGTTCAGCAGCTTCTGCCTGTGCTGCACAAATGAGCAGTGCCATAAGGGCCCTTGCTCTCACAAGCAGAAAGCAGCGATTCTTGCTGTATTTCCACTTTTGTTAAATCTCAGGTGACCTTTCTCAGGCTCATTGGCTGCTTTGATGCAAACAGAGGGCTCCTAAGTGTTGAAGGTGAGCCTGCATTTACTGATTCTCCTCTGCACTTTGCTTTAGACTTGGGTTCTCATGGCTCTGGGAGTTTGGTTCCTCATGCTGTGGAATGGGAAGGACTCCAGCACTACATTTCCAAAATGAATTTTGTTCAAGCATATTCTCTGTACAGTATGACTGACCACAGGCATCGCACAACCACAAGCCAGGCTTTGAAAAATCATGAGACCAGCCTGAAAATCCTGACATTCCTTTTCTTTTTAAAATGTTCTGAGGTGTTTTACTTGTCTTCTTAGGAAATCAGTTGTCTTTCATGATAGCATTTACCAGATTGTTTTCACACAGCTTTTTTCTTGTAAACAAAAGGTGAAATACTCACAAAATCACAGGGCTTCAGGAACCTTTAAGAAAGGTACTAAATGTACCCATGAGAAAAGACTTGGTGAGGAGGGATCTATAAACTGCAGTGCTTTATCTTTAGGAGTAATCCTCTTACAAAGTCATTACAAACCTGCATTTATAAATATAATATACCATCTGTTTTTTAAGAGGATCTTAAAGAGGACAGTTCACTCCATGGGTACCGTTCAAAGGTTTGCCCTTTTCACCAAAGTAACAGGATCCAGGTTCTTCCAGCTCTTAAGAGTACCTAACATCCCCATGACCCAATCTCTTCCATCTCTGGTGCTCTGTAGTAGTACTCTGCATGCTGCCGTTTTATACATATCATAAAAATCATGGAATAGTCTAGGTTGGAAGTGATGTCTGGAGGTCTCTAGCCCACACCCTGCTGAAAGGAGGGCAAACTGCACATTATATCGAGTTGCTCAGGATTTTTTCCTGTCAAATTCTGAAAGTGTCCAAGAGTGGAGCATGGAGATCCCATGATGCCTTTGGGCAGCCTGTCCCAGTGCTTAACCACTGTCATGGTGAAGAACATTTTCTTTATGGCCAGCTGGAATTTCCTTTGCTGCAAACTCTGATCACTATCCATTGTCCTTGTAAATCTCTGAGAAAAGATCTGTCTTCTCTACAACCTTCTTATCTATACCACTCATAGGGAGCTGAAGACAGTTATTAAAGTCCTTTTTTTCCTCCCTTATTGATACCTTCTTGCAATGTGTGGATTCCCAGTTCTGCTGCCTATGACCACTGTCCTCCACTGCAGAGCAAAACAGCTGAGGAAATAGTTGATATCTATAGCAACCTGTTGTACAAAGAAACAACATCTTTGTCTCAGCCTGTGAGGATATTTTGGGACACCATCCTCCCCTCCCCAAATGCAGCTTGCTGTAGCTTTTCTGTGCTGTTCAAGTGGCAAAGACTGATGAATCTGCTGCCTGACTTTGTGTGTGCTGAAGGAGCACAGCGTCCCTTCAGAAGGCAGTCAATTGAACAGCAGGCAGCTTTGCTGTGACTCACTGTTAAAGGACAGGCAGGGAAGGGCCACCTGCACACCACTTTAGCAGCTTTAACAAAATCGTTGTTTTTAACGAAGTAACTTTTTTATGGAAAGGTTAGCACAGAAACAAATGCCCTTTTCTATGGGTTCCTGTCATTGAGGACGGTTCATTACAAATAGCTGTCAGGACTGCTATTGTGGGGGTGCAAGGAGGAATACACTTCCCCATCTGCAAGAACAAACAAACCCTAGACTTGTCTTTAAGTGTCCACTACTGACACAGCTAGTGTCAGTGAGTAGCGCTTTATTCTGAAAGTGGCAATAAAGTGTTGAAGGAGGCTCCTGGGAGCAGTGGTCAAAAGAACTGATGTTTCTAGCAGACACCGTCCCCTTTGTGCTCTAATTTTATCTCTGGAGCAGAATCTGTGCTGTTCTGCCTTAGGCTGAAACTCTGTAGGCCCCCAAACACCTGCCCAGGGGAAGTTCAGCGTCATTCTGGCTTCGTGTGCACATGGGCAGCTCCCCTCCCTTTGGACTGTTGTGCGGTCCGAATCAAAACTGAGCCTTGGAAAGGAGCAGCCTCAAATTATAGACAAGTCAGAATTTGGATCCTGATAGTTGTACAGTACTCCTGGGTAAGAAGACAGGGAGCCAATAAATAGCTCATTTTCTCTTTCCCCTGGCTGGGCAGAATCAGCTGGGAAGGGAGAATTCAGAAGCAGATACTTAAACACATTGAGATTTTTTAACATAATTTTTAGTCTTTAGCTTTAAAGCCTAAGGGAAGGCTGCCATGCATGGGAAGCAATATCACAGTAAGGAAAAAGTCAACAGAATTAATTCAGTCAGAGGAGTCATTTATCCTACAAAAACCAAATTATCATTTTTAATCCCTTGTTTTCTTCCTCATTAACACATGACTATATCTTAGCCTTTACCCTGTAGCTAGGAAGAGAGAAAAGAAGTTGCTTGTTTAGCTGTCAGAAATACCACTTCTTGGCTAGCTAGAGAGGGTTGATCATGCATGGGAATTTGTCTCTATCCATCTGGAGAGTGATCAAAGGCAAAATGATTTAGCCCCCTGCATCCACAGTCCAGCACTGTTTGCGCTCATCTTCCACAAACACCATCACTCAGCAGCAGCTGCAAGAAAATCATTAAAAGAGCTAAACTGAAAAGAATGACATAAAAAGCATGTTAGAGATTCCCCTTTTTGATAAAGATTAGGTTTCTTTTAGCTTCACTAATCATTGAGCAGGAACAGCTGTCACCGTGGCTGTGGAAATGATCCTGCTTTTTGCATTCTGGCTGTTTTATATGCCGTCTCCATGGTCCCATAAAGGGAGCAGTGGAGACAGGCTTGAAGACCATCCATACTGAACTCTAGTTACCCCAGTAACAGCAATAAGCTTTAGCCTGGTTGGTGGCTACAAGAGGTATAATGGTGTAAGCAACAACCACCCATTTCACACCAGCACTCTTGAGCAGTGGTAATAGTAGGGTAGCAGAGAACAAACCTGCAGCCCCATGAAGTTTCACCATGCAGTTCAGCAGCAGTGTTAGGAGGACAACTACCTCTGGGTCTCCTGTGGGCTGGCACTGGGCAGAGCTTGGCTTTCCTATACCCTTCAAGTCCTGTCGGAGCTGATATGTTGGAAGGAACCCCATCTCTCCATATCACGGGCAGGCACATCTCCGACTAACAAAGGGACAAACATTTGAGAAACGAGGGAAAGTGTTACAAGTGGGGATGTGGCAAGGCAGAGGGCTTATCTGCATAGTACAGTGCTCAGTGTGGAAGAAGATTGTCCAAATGGAGCACAAGCAGCCTGATCCAGCATCGAGGCTAGCCCTGGTTTGTAAAGTCCCCTGCAGTGTTCTTTGATTCTCTGCATATCCTCAGTATGGGGCCAGAAAAAAAGCCCAGGAAGCCATCTGAGCACATGGTCCCCATCACTGAAAGGAGCCACAGTCCAAAGGGCTGTGCAGATGGTGGGAGCTTGGGGAAGCCAGGTCTTTTTGCGCTGTGTAAAGACTTGGAGGAAGCTCTCAAACAAGGGACCTTCAACCAACTTTGTAGTTCAGCTGTTGATTTTTGAGGTGAAGAGTTACTCTGGCTTTTTGCCATGGACAGCTATGCTCCCTCCCTCCCTCTGCTGTAGTTTGCCAGGGTGGCTGTACAAGCAGTACCTGAACAGTGTGAGGTGGTGTAAAGAGAAAGCAAAGAGGAGGGAAAGGGTGTTTTGAAAGGAATACAGAAGACGGAGGAATGGAATAAGGTACTGGAAAGACATTTGAAATTGAGAAGATTGTGGATCTTGAAGAACACAGAGACCTAAAAGAAGCAGGAAGAAGACGACAAGTGATAATTATAGAAGTGAGAGAAAGAAGAATCTGAGTACCTAAGGAAAGAAAAGAAAAGAATAGGAGAAATAAGGTGAAAGTAAGAGGAAAGAAAATGGTAGCAGCTGGGAAACATTGGGGGAAATAGTTGGAGTGGAAGTTGGAAGTGGAAGCTGGGAAGCTGCAGAGAAATACACTGGTAGGAGAGAAAAGCCTGTAGGTGGGTTGTGGTTGTCTGGAGATATTTGAGAGAAGAAGGAAAAGGAAGAGGGTAGCACAACACAGGCGCAAGGTTGTGGCTCTGGACAGGATTAAAAAAACACCCAGATGGCAAGAGAGAGGAAGAGAGCATTGTGCAGGAAGGCATGAGGAAAAGGGTTGACAGAGGAGAGATAGCAAAAGAGAGCATGAGAAATGGAATGAAAATGAGTGACAAGAAAGGAGAAATAGGGACGAAAAAAACACCAGTCATGAAGTAAATGCTGGTCAGGGTTTTTTTATTGTGCCTCTGTTGTCATTGCAGTCTGTGCTTAGGCAGAGCTCTCAGGAATGGGATTTATTTCTTTTTAATCTTTAATTGTCTTTTTCAATACTGTCAATCTTCTGTTTCTCTCAGGTTTCTTACAATGAGAACCTACTGTGCTTCCAGTTGCTTCTGGCTCTATCTCTAAACTGTTTGTTTAGAACAAGAAGTCTAGGTTTTTCAAATCATAGGAGAATATGTTCAAAAAACCAAATACATTTTCAGGAAGAATACAATCATTAGTACTTATTATTTAATTGCATTACTTAGGGTGGAGGAAATGCTGAATGTATTATGTCCACTCACAGGTGGCAATAAAATCTGCATGTGGCTTACAGAAACAATACAAACAATAGCTGTTCTAAATTGTTCAGGGATTTAACAAAAAAGACTGTGACTGGGATCTAATTTAATATATAAATACATTACTTGAAAGGTATTTTTTCTTTGTGCTGACAAAAGCCTATGTGGCACTGGAGCTACATTTTGGGTTCTGCCAAGCTTGTACTGGAAAAGACTAATCTGATCAAATTTGACAATCTTATAAAAAAGGAATTAAANTAAATTTAAGACAAATAGGAAAATTGAAACTCAGCAGGGCTCCAGACAAGAATTAGCCAAGTGCTTAAATTCAGGTTGTCATGATTAATCTTACTGAGAAGGGCCTGATTCTAAGATGAAAGTTGCAAGTCTGTGTTGGAGTTCAAAGTGAGGCTATCAGTTGTGCCAATACACCTGGTAGTAAAGCTGCACATATTCATGGAGCTAGCACAACTGAAAGATCCTATTTGGTAAGATCCATTGTGATACACACCAAGGTGAATCTGCAGGGGAAGGACCCCAAATAACCCAGTCATTGGCGATTTCAAGGAAGTGGTTAAAATGTTTTAGTTCCTAATGTCTGATGAAGCTAACCTGGTATTGTTTCTGGATGAAACATGCAACATCCACAGGCTTTATCCCATGTGCTTTCCCAGTAAAGACTGCCACTAGTTCAAGAATTTCTGCCCTATCTTTTTGATGCTTAGAGTATATGTCCTAAAATTGCATGACTGCCTTAGGGAAATGTACCCCTGTGAGTCCCTAATGGCTAGTAAAAAGAAATTACGATTGCACACAGCCTCCTGCAAGTCAGTGTTAAGAGCCCCTTTCCAATCACATGATGAATGACATAACAGTTGTCCCAGATGGGTGAAGCTTTAATAAATAACATGGAACGGAATTAGGGTACAAAAATACTTCCATCATTCTCTGGTTCAAACATGATTATTTTCTACCTTCTTTGCATCTTTGGAAACCAGCAATTCAGCTTGTTTAATACCAAATCAGACCAAATTCTGCTCAGAATTAATAACTGGCTGCATTTTGGCAGTTTGCCTTCTGCATCTGATTGACTTTTTACCTCCGCAAATATATTTTCAGACCCACTATTGATGACAAGTGGATTGAATTATAAATCAAGGTCGTGGTCCTGGGCCGTAAGTAATCTAATCAAAGAGACAAAATGTGCAATAAAGGTGACTTTTGATGAATGCATATACAGATTTGGGAATTTACTATGGTGGTATTACTTTTAACTGAAAAATTTCCTGCTTCTCAGCAGCTTGTTACCCTGGCACTTCCTGTGGTTCAATGTGCCTTTGAATTTCCACATACAGACATCTTCCTAACAACATGGGGAAGGGACTTCCAGTTCTTACTGCCTGGAGCTGTCTCATCTTGTGACAGCTTAATCTCTGAACACTTCATGAGCTGCCACAGAATGAGAGATCAGAAAGCCTCAGCAACAAAGCAGAGCTCTAGGAAGACCCAGATCTGCTTCTGTGAAAGTCAGTGGCAAAAATCCTATTCATCAATGTCCAATCTTAGCAAATGATGCTTGTTCATCAGTTGCATACAGGCAGATTCTTCACATAATCGGCTAGATATATATTAACAATACAGTTGATTGCAAGATATGAGTAAATACCACCTACAAATTCTTCATTCTTTTTAAGGTTAATTACTTCATAAAGTCAGAAGTGGTTAACTTAGTAGTGGTCAACACCTCAATGTCCAGGTGGAAATCAGTGATGAGTGGTGTCCCTCAAGGGGTCTGTACTGGGACCAGTACTGTTTAATATCTTCATCAGTGACATAGACAGTGGGATCGAGTGCACCCTCAGCAATTTGCAGAGGACACCAAGCTGAGGGGTGCAGTTGACATGCCTGAGGGACAGGATGCCATCCAGAGGGACCTGGACAAGCTAAAGAAGTGGACCCATGTGAACCTCATGAGGTTCAACAAGGCCATGTGCAAGGTCCTGCACCTGGATCATGGCAACCCCCAGTATCAATACAGGCTGGGGGATGAAGGGATTGGGGACAGCCCTGTGGAGAAGGACTTGGGATTACTGGTAGATGAAAAAACTGAACATGAGCCGGTAATGTGCGCTTGCAGCCCAGAAAGCCAATCGTACCTTGGGCTGCATCAAAAGAAGAGTAGCCAGCAGGTTGAGGGAGGTGATTCTCTACTTTGCTCTGGTGAGACACCACCTGGAGTGCTGCATTCAGCTCCAGAGTCATCAGTACATGAAAGACATGGACCTGTTGGAGAATGTCCAGAGGAGAGTCACAAAAATGGTCAGAGGGATGGAACACCTCTGCTGTGAGGACAGGCTGAGGGAGTTGGGGTTGTTCAGCTTGGAGAAAGGAAGGCTTCAGGAAGACCTTATAACGGCCTTTCAGTACTTAAAGGGGGCTTATAAGAAAGATAGGGACAGAATTTTTAGTAGGGCCTGTTGTGACAGGACAAGGCATAATGGTTTTAAACTAAAGGAGGGTAGAGTCAGACTAGAAACAAGGAAGACATTTGCAATGAGGATGGTTTTCACCAGGTTTCCCAGAGAGGTGGTAGATGTCCCATCCCTGGAAACATTCAAGGTCAGGTTGGACGGAGCTCTTAGCAACCTGATCTAGTAGAATATGTCCCTTTTCATTGCAAGTGGTTGGACTAGATGACTTTTAAAGGTCCCTTCCAAACCAAACTATTATATGATTCTATGATTTAGCAGCGGGTTCCCAAACCACTTGCAGCCAGCCATAGGTTAACAGAAGAAGGCTGGGTGGGCTGGCTTGCAAATTTGGAGTTATGCTGTATATACTTCGTTAGCAGATTGACAGACTTCTGAATTACATCCATTTGCTTATATATGTCACTAATTGTGTGGGTATGAGAACAGGTCTGGACTGGTTGCTTGTGGGTGTCAGGTGAGGAGGGGAAGTTTCTGACATCTGCAAAATGGGTCAGAGCCCCAGCATAATATATCTCGGGGTGTCTGGGCCTGTATTTGTGAGGAGGTAATCCTTTTTACTTCAGACATGTAAGTTGAGATCAATGGGGAGTAAATATTTTGACAAATGTTGTTTGGAATGAGTTTTGTTTGTGTAGATAAAGTGTAGAAATATATAAATATATGATCAAATCAGTTCACTTCATTTGTAACCCCAGTGACAAGCTTTCTTCTCTTTGTGCTAATTCCCCTGGTAAAACAATTTTGGTTTTCATTGCAAGACAGCTATTTGACCAACAATGGTAAGGTTGAGTATTGTTCAGTAAACAGCTTCTGAGCTCATTTCACTTCTGTTGTCTGTCAGTCATTGAAATTCTTTACTATGAATTAATGCCAAATAATCTCTTTACTTTTTATGAGCCTTTTCTTTAGGATGAACAGTGACTGAATCTACTCCACACCTCTTACCCTCTGGGAAAAAGAGGGAGAGAAGGAGCACTTGTAGAGTAGATAATGGAGCTCTGTATATTGTTAAAAAGTTATTACCCTTCTTTATTACCACAGCATTATCCAATTGAAGTACGCTTTGTAAAACAGTTTATTCAACTGGGCTCATACAAAGTACTTGTTTAGCTAAAATGTCATATCTTCTCTATTGCCACTTTTGCACTAATGCAATTGGAAGGCTCATCTAATGACCTTGAGACACTCTCTTCCTGTTTCTTCACATAAAATATTTATACTCTATATAAATATAGTGCTTCTTAATTGGCCTTTCAGCATATATTATTATAATATACTGTAACCATTATCCCTTATTTATTTATTGCAGTGTGCAGATATTTTTATCACTCATAATTCAATCATTGAGAAGGAGAGTACACTTAAAGTTGTGCTTTATTTTTCATTTTGATTGATTTGATACACAAAAACCTATGACAAAGAATTCTGGTCTTTGAAATAAGAATAGTTGGTCACCTTGGGACTGAAAAGTGACCTAATTTTATAGAAACAGCTAAATGATTTCAGTATCCTCTCCAAAAAATGTTCCAGGATTTACCTAAGTTTGTTCTATTCTGTGTGCCAGTGCCTTGGTGTGAACCTAGCTTTTAGTGGAGGGAAGGAAATTAATGGGAAGTCTCTCTCTGACAAGTTTTTCCCCAAAAAGAAATCACATCTTATTAATTTCTGTATAAACTTCATCATGCAATGTTGTTCTCCTTACACTTATAAACCATACAGCTGATTCTGATACAAAAATGTTTCTGCTTCTCAGTGGATCTAAATTTCATACTGTGTAGATGTTCACATACTGTATTTTATTTACTCAAAAGTGATATGTGAAATCTGGAGTCAGACCTGGTTCTGAATTTGAGAGAGCCCCTAAAATATCAGCCCCTAATTCAGATCCAGTGTTTTGTTTCAGATTGTCATGGTTTAATCCCAGCTGGCAACTAAGCCTCACACAGCCACTCGCTCACTTCCCCTCCAATGGAACAGGGGACAGAATCGAAAGGGTAGAAGTGAGAAAACTCATGGGCTGAGATAAAGACAGTTTAATGAGTAAAGCAAAAGCTGTGCACACAAGCAAAGCAAAACAATGAATTCATTCACTCCTTCCCATGGGCAGGCAGGTGTTCAGCCATCTCCAGGAAAGCAGGGCTCCATCACATGTAACAGTTACTTGGGAAGACAAATGCCATCGCCCCTAATGTCCCCCCCTTCCTTCTTCTTCCCCCAGCTTTACATGCTGAGCATGATGTCATATGGTGTGGGACATCCCTTTGGTCAGTTGGGGTCAGCTGTCCCAGCCGTGTCCCCTCCCAGCTTCTTGTGCCCCCCCAGCCTCCTCACTGGTGGGGTGGGGTGAGGAGCAGAAAAGGCCTTGACTCTGTGTAAGCGCTGCTCAGCAATAGGTAAAACATCCCTGTGTTATCAATGCTGTTTCCAGCACAAACCTAAAACATAGCCCGATACTAGCTACTCTGAAGAAAATTAACTCTACCCCAGCCAAAATCAGCACACAGGTCTATCTTATAACCTGGGGACATTGTCTTTGGGATGGAACAACGTTCTCTTACTACTGTAACTAATGACACCTTTTTCTAAATTCAGATGTCTTGTAATTCATTCCCTATAGCCCTTTGTACTGTGTTTGTAGGAACAGTTTTATCTTTAGTAGATCATGTTTTTCCAGCTGCTCCGAGAAGCAATCTATAGAAAACAGTTACAGACTTCAAATGATAGCATTTTTATCAGAGCTTAGTCTTTCTGTGCAGGCCTTTGCATTTTAAAAACAAATCAATGACTATGATGTCAGCATGTTTATCATTTCAGTCCTGGGAACATTTTCTTGGCATCTGAGTTTGATCTTCTAGGTGTGTCTAATTGTTATAAAGCCACAGCTGTGTGAATTAGATTTCCTAGGAAAGTCTGTCACATCTCCAGATTTCACTGGAATACAACTTCTATCTCATTTCTGACTTTTGAATTGTTCTGAGGCCCAGAGCATTTTTGTAATTGAATTATGGGTTTTGCAGGAGAACATAAGGCAACACTTCCTACAACCTCAAAGGCCAAATTTTTTTCCTCTTCGGATTTCTACAGAAGAACAAAGACTGTTCAAAGTTTGGCTCATTATTTAAGCCCTGGAGCATGTTTATAGAGTACATTAAAAAAAAGGATTTCTTCTTCTGTTTTGCATATAAAGTGCTAGTCTTACCTTTAGGTACTTGCATATGGGTATTAAAGAGAAAGACAGCACTGTAAACTCAACTCTTTGTTGGCATTTGGAGTTTTATTTGAGGGTGGTGGAGTGTCATACAGGAATCTACTTTTCTCAGAAACTGCCATTTCAGGCTGTATTTTTAATGACTTATACTTTGATTCCATTTTGGTAATAAGCTGTCATTTTTAGATTAGATTAATATGCATACAGCCACTCCTGCTTTGTATACAAGCAGATGCCTGTCTGCAGTATAAGGGTATTGAGTGTTTGATCCATTTTTATTTCAGTAAGGTTTCAGTGTGAAACATCCAATATTAATTTAATTTCTAGAACAAAAGCCACATAGTTTCATTTAGACTGATAGGTGTCCCATCACTAGGAGCAGTACAAGGACCATTTGCTTAAATGATTCAAAGTCAGCCTGAGGGTTAACAGTCCCCAACATCACCATCAGAAAGGCAGTGCTTTCTTCTATCCATTCTTATGTCATGATGGTGACAGAGGGAGGCTGACTTGATCCATGAATCATTTCAACTCAAATTAAAGCATACTGGTTTGGCATAAGATTGAGTGAGGGACAGAGGATGTGGGGGTGGCTCTTTTTCTGGGATACTTTTCTGCAGAATTAGATACATTCCTCTCTCCTGCAACCAAATCTCCCCTTATGTTTTTGGCTTTTTCTTTTTGGAGATTCTCCCCACCAGTGTCAGAGGAGGGCTCTCACTGTGCTCCTAGATTTCTGCTGCAGCCTTGGTGTCCATCTCAGCCAGAGAATCATCACCTAGTCGGGTAGTTCAACCCAGCTAAGTAGCTCCTGCAAGGGAGGTATTTAGTCAGGGATGATTAGTGATGTGGTGGAACATCCAGCACCTCAGTGCAAGGCCAGAAATCACTCCTGCAGACTGTTCCCCCCTCATGAGATCACCTTTCCCTCAGGCAGCCAGCCATTCAAGGTTTCCTACCATCAAGGTGTGGCAACAACACTGTGTTTGGCATTACTGTAACTTGTGTCATAGTGTAAGACAACAGAATTTAATCTGCAGTTAATGAAACCAAGTTTAATGTGGCAGAATTGATTAAACTAAGAAGTGGGAGAGTTGAGTTTTCCCCAGGATGCAGAAAAAACCAATTAATTTCTGCTTTCTGATCCAAGGTCCACATCTATTTTAGACCGACCCAGCTCAATGCCAAGCAAAATAATGCCAACTCTGAGGAGTTAAAGTTTCTCACTGCATCCCATAGTAGCATTTTTAAATTTCCTTTCAGTTGTGGTGCTTCTGGATACATACACCCATAAATGGTCCTGGGGAGATTTTTAGCAGGTGCTTATATTTTATACAACAGCAGTGAGCTGTTTGAATCACCTCATGCAGCCAAGCACTTCATCAAATGGAGCAGAGTGTCATCTGCTCAGGAGGTAGGTGAGTGAGGAAGCAATGTTTAGCTTGGGTGGAAGGACTGCTGTGCTGGGGTGGCCACGGGCTGCTTGCGAGCTGTTGTGGTGCCCTTCATTTTGCTGGGCCAGAGTTGTGGTAGGGTTGAGCCTAGAGGACTTTGGAAGTGAACCTCAGGTCTTAGCTTCTTATCCAGTCTAGCCCTGCCCTGCAATGGGTGCTGTTATCTGTTGTCTGTGAATGATCCCTGAAGAACCCCCACTCCCCGTCCAGCTCTCTAGATAGATAGCATGTGCCTGGCTTCTGGGCCATTTGAAGTTTTATGACGTACAGGCCACCCCTGGCTTAGCCTGAGCCTTAGATCATTAGTAGGCATGTCACTCACACCAAAGCTGAGAAGAGCACTACTATAGATTGCTCTGAGCATTGCCCAGCCAATAGCTCTCTCTGAGTGTATGGCTGATGCATCAGGCCATTGTAAGGAGCAGCTTGTACCTCCTTTGTGACTTTGTGTCAGCACCCACAGTTATAAAGGCACCTGAATACAATGAGGCTTCTGTACAAGGCACGTTCTGGTTGGAGAAAGGCATTGCATTATCCTCCTGTTTCTGTTTGTCCTTGGATGGAAAGGGGGCCGTTCATCCAGCTGCACTGTGTTGTCATGCAAAGAGTTTTCCAATGAAGTTCATTCAGAGTACCTAACAGCATTTTAGTCTTCAAAGACTGTGTTTCATTCTTATTACAGGGACTGTAAGAATTATAAAAGATCAGCCAATTGTGTAGTGATGGAGCTCCAGGCACTCCAGTAAAAATGCATCAATTTGACCTGAACTGTGAAGGTTTACACTGGGACAAAGGGTGAAAGATTACGTCAGCTGGGCTGCCATTGACATCCAACAGGATGCTGACCTCACCTTTATGCTTCTGCTGCTGCTGGCCCATGTTATTCACCAGTCCACAGTTCCCAAGAAAAAAGACCTGTGAGCATCAAACAAGCAGCATGGAAAACTCATGAGTTCTTCCAAAGTATACCAAAAAGATGAGGAAGTGTCCAGCCATACCCATGATATAACCCATTGAGCTGTTAAGATGGCTTGTGCTTGAGCCCTAGCTGCACTGGTTCTATGGCTTCTCAAATCAGTGGACTTGCAGCAGAGATGAACTCACCCTGACATTTGTTATGCTGCTCTTCCCACTACTATTTGATAGCTCCAGAAGAAAAACAAATGCAAACTATAATTTACATACTAGCAACTCAATAGGAGACTAGCCATTATTTAAATTGTAAAAGAAAAACACCCAATATAGAATTTTAATGAGTTAGATATGAGAGATAAAGGTACATCAGAGACGCTAGCTATCTTTAAGATACTTGGCAAACTTTTTAACCTTATCATATCCTTTGTCTGTAGCAGGAGTCATGCAGCTAAATCCTTGCACAGTGCTTTCTAAAGTTATTCTGCTGGATTTAGACTTAGTCTTCAGTGGCCTTTCTGACATTTGTTGGCACTTGTCCTAAACTTTATTTCTACAGCAAGCTTCTGTGGGCTGAGATGCTTCCATCACCTTCTGTGTGCTTCTTTTCTAGAAATGTGGGGATTTTTTCATCTTTGGGTTGATACTGTAGTGATTAATATCTGAGTAAAAGTCTTCCTTGACTGACTTTTTCTAATATTGTTGGCTCTTTAAGCTGTTCAGATCATGTCCTCCAAATCCAGGAGAGATTTCCAGCTTCACTTTGTCTTATTATAGAAGGCAAATTAGTATCTTGTAGAGCTGTTGATAGTACAGGCCAGGAATCACTACAAAAAACAAAGGAGTAGGAAAGGAAACCAGGCTGTGTTATTTAGACACCGAGAACTTAGAACACACTGGTTGATGCCAGAAGCAGGAGAAAAGCAAGCTTCCATTTAATAGGAAATATGTATTGTATTTATTTCAAGAGCAGAGTAATCCATAGTTCTGTTCAGAGCGACGAGAAATTCTGCCATCTCTTTGACTACTGTAATAACAGGCTAAAAGTTGGAAGGGAGATGGGAAGGAGGGGAATTCTACCTGGGGTTTTTTTTCTTCTCATTTTGTTAATTATACTAAGAGATCTAGTTACTGCTTAATTGTCATACTGGTGCTAGTAAACTATATAAAGAGGAAGAGTCTTCTTCCAATGCTCTCCAACTACTTTGGCTTCTGCCTGAAAGGTAACTGCATTTAAGTCCTGTGAGTTTTTCAGAGAAATTCCCCAGTATAACTCTTAGTTACCCAAATAGATAAAGCCATCCTTTATCTGGTAGGTATAAATGTCAGTGGTCACATGCCTGGATTAGCACTTGCTAGTGACATGGACACTACAGTAATCATCCTAGAAATATCCTGACAGCTCTGGAGTAACCAGGAATCTCTTAGCTGCTTATATTTTGCTGCAATAGTTCTGCTACTAAGCAAACTATGAAAGAGGACATAGCTCATAGCAATCTGTTTTGGCAATGGATATAGCCAGCTAATTAGAGAAACAAGTTAATGATGTTGTTTTTAGCAGACTGGGGGAAGAGTGGAAAATGAATAGTGACACTTAAAATATTTTGATTTGTAGGCAACAGATTGGAGATGGAGTTGAAAACACATTGTTCAAAATTGCTTGACAGCAATCAGAGTTTCTTAATGTTGCTCTGAAGCAAAATAAATTTAAAAAATTATAGTAAAGCAGACATCCATTTCACTTTAGATAAAGCAAGGTAAATGTTGTGCCTGGAGCAACTGAAGAGTTAGGGAAGTTTGACTTCCAACACGGGAAGGGTTAACAAGAGTCCTTAAGTAGTGGCATATCTCCTGTCAAGTGTCATGAAATACAGATATCTTTGGTACTTCCCAACAAAGACAAATACTTCTGCACATGAGTGGATTGTCTTGTTTTCTGCATTACCACATCCAAACAAGCATTTAAGTATCTAAATCCCTAGTGACTGTCAGCTTAGGATGCTTAACAGAAGGTAGACACCTGCCAGGTTTCAGATATGGGTCTGCTGTGATCTATCCACACTCCATTCCAATATTTATTTCAAACAGAGAATGGTTGTGGAAATGGAAGGTATATATATTTTGTACATATGTACATAGGCGTATTCAGTGCACTTTACTTCAGGCTTTGGTTGAGGCAATTGCATCTTACTATCTCTTATGTTTCTGCACCTAAACTTTTATTCATAGGACTAAATTTCACAGCATCAGTAAATAATTTTAGTGAGGCAGGTAGAAAAGTGAGGGAAGACACAGGAAGCAGTCAAAGAAAGAGATGAGTTATCTAGTAGTTATTGTCATGGCAGTGGCAGGTGGGCAGGAAGAAATGTCTAACCATGGAGCAAAGCTAAAGCCAAACATCTTGCCTTTGGCTGACTGTTACAGCAAAGGAAGATTCAGCAGTAAGTGATGCCATCACCAATATTTTCTTCACTTCAGAGTAGTTTCAGATAGATTTGGAGATGAATATTGATAGGAAGAATGGCAGTTGCCTTTCATGGAGGTAAATAAAATACTTTTATCATGCTGTTCTTTTTTTGCTTTGCAATAGTTCCATTTTCGCTTGGCACAAGAATGTAAATGTTGACATACTGGGCTTGAGCAGAGGTCTGTCTTTGCCAGCATCACATCTCTGCTGACAGTGGCAAGTTACAGATGCTCAGTATATGCAAAAGGCACGTACAGGCTAAACCTTCCACTGATGCACTCTGACAGCTTCCAGCAGCCTGTGGCTCAGAGACTTCCTTCACATTCTTGGCCTTTCCAGCCATTTGACTGGCTGTTTTCACTGTTTTGGTCCAGAGTTTGCTTTCTCTGAGGGGAAATTTTGGCCCCCTCTTTGTCCCAGTAGGCATCTTCTTCTGTTTCAGAATAAGATAGGAAACAAGCTAGGGTCTGAGCCTCTGCCCAGGTGTCTTGCCAGCTGGAACCTCTAGTCTCTTGTCATTTTTAGTTGTGCAAATAATCTGTTGATGGATGGTATGGGGAAGCTCAAAACTGTTTTTTTGAGTGTGGTGAATAAAATGGAATATTTTCCATATGGAATATGCCATCATTATTTATTATAGCTATTGACAAACTGAAAAAAGAACTATTTAGAACTTGCACTAATATCTGTGCTAAACCTTCTGATCAACTTTTGACAGTTCATTTTTGTAACATTTTAAAACTGAATAGCATGAATGGACTTGAATAAATTAAGTTAAATTATATACATATCTGAATATATATGTGCACATTCATACATACATACATACACACATGTATGCTTACATATATAAAGAGGCAATGTATTCTTTTGGCTTGGAATTTTTAGTATTTTAATATTCAGAAGCAGTGTAGTAATAAACAAAATGTATATTTGGTCCTGAGATTTTAACCTAATTGAAATACCACCCTTTTCTTTTTTTGAGAAAAAAACACGATGGCATCTCTGTGAATGTGTGACATGCAGTACACTAGCAGCTAGGTTTGGATGGTTAGAAATTGCTAGCTATGTTACTTCTATAATTATGGACATGAAAAAATATAATTCACCCTGCCAGCATCACCTTGGTTTCCTCAAGAAAAATGACACTGTTCTATTTTACTTAAAATAAAATACCAGTCTTCCATTTTGGTTTGTGATCACTCTATAACAGCCCCTATCAGTTTGAAACAAATGGGATGGCATCTGTACAAACTGGAACAGGAGTAATGAGATAATAGTCCATCATTTACCATCACTCTCTGGAATTGGCCTTCATTCAGAAGGCTCAGTGTTCTATGATTTAATGCAAAAGCTGTACAAGTTGGCCAGATCCTGAAGCCCTGTTGGTTTCTCAGGCATTATTAATGGCTTTCTTTGTAGGTTCTTATTCACATGACTTGCTTTTAATGAGCTTCAGATACCCATTCTGCTCATGTCAGCCTTCCTGGCTAAAGAAATACTGGAGTTTCAACTACAGAGGGTCTAAAAACTTCCAGAAAAAGAGAATGAAACCAAAGGAGGTTTTTTTTTAAACACTCTGAAGAAAGTAGATTGATTAATTTGGCACTGGGGAACTAAAGCAGGACCTTGAAACATTACTGTTAAATATTAGACCTAGAGCTATGTCCTAGGGTCTGCAATGCATAAAGCTGTAGGCATTTATTTCAACACTCCTCACTATGGTAAGACTTCAGTAAATAGTCAAAAAGACTCAAAGGAAAATTTGACCTTAAGAATAGACCGCTGTACACAGTTTCCATCAGGCAAAGAAGATGTCCTCCTAGACTTAGACATGACTGTTATCTGGTAGACTTAAAGTTATGGCACTGACAATACCACTGTACTAACCATTCATATTCATGGTCATAGGTTTTCTTAACCAGAAAGATTCATATTCGTATTCACATTCATTTTCACATGTAGATACAGGATTTATCTTTAAATTGTGTAAGTGCAGCTAAATTCCAGATATTGAGTTACTTACCAAGAATGGTACATTTTGGAGTCCTATATGGGCAGCTGGAATTCAAAATGGTGAATCTGACTTTAAATATTGTTTGAGTTGAGCCAAAAAGATTGTCTAACAATAAATAATTTGGCTTTTTGGGAGACAGTCACCATTGAAACTGGATAAATTTCATTCAGTCTGCTGCTCACAGATTGTCTGTATGGTACCTTTTATTATGTTGGTAGTCTGTGGGGCTCATCTTGGTAAGGAACAGGCGTGTGAAAACACAGTCTATATTTTTTTGCTCTGTAGTTTAAATAATAGCAATGTCACTTGCAATGCTTTAAATGTCTCTTTTTTTCAGCATTATCTAATTAGTTGCCTTATTAGATGATTTTGGGAAATTCTTGGAAAGCTCTAACATCTCCATGCCATAGTTGAGGGATATGAAGTTTAGGGGAGCATGGCATTTGGGCTAAGGGAGTCTCCAGATTCAGACGGATAGAAGGCTGGAGGTATACCTGTGGGAGCAAGAAGAGTCTCTGTGCCTCAACTCTCCCACATTTTCACAGTCTTGATGTCATTTTCTTCTCCCTTAACATCCAGCTCCTGCCAGTTCTGTTCTGGGGCATATAAAGCCAAGAGCAGCCTTGCCTAGAGGAGCTGCCATGGCCCATGCTGCTGTGCTGGGTCATGTACGAGTACTGTGCTGGAAGACTCCAGCCAGTTCTACACCAAAACTGACCTTTCCTTCCAACATCTGTCTCTCTCCCTCCTGTCTCTCTGGTTATGTATTTGTCCATAGTTTCTGCTGCTTCTCTCCTCTTGTAATGCATTTTCCTCTTCTGCAAATGATCTCAGTCTTGTTCTCTTCTACTCTGTTAAAAGTACAATGGCTAAAATAATTTCCTTTGCCTGTGACTTTTATTTAGTCATATCTCTTTGAATCAGCACCTTCTGGATCATATTTCAGATTATACCCCTCACTTCCAAAATCTCTACCCAGTCTCAGCTTCCGTTACCCATGTCTTCTACTCCACTGTTCTGCCTGTTTCAGTGTTTCTTTTGATCATGTCTTCCTCCCTAAAGCCCTACATTATCAGTAATTAATGGCAATTAAGTAATCCTTTCTCTCCCACTCACCCAGCATTTGATCTGCCACTAGGGTCTCCGAGAGCCTGGCATAAACCAGCCAGGTGAGAGAAAGTCATCTGCCTTTGCTGATCCCCACAGGCAATGGCAGAACTGACAATCCATTGTTGAGCATAAGCTCAACTCTTTTCAGGAGTTAATGTCTTTGATTTCTGCCTTGTGGCTACCATCCAGAGTAAAACTGATAGATTCTTTGAAAAACACAGAGCAGAAAGTCTGGCTATGGTGAGACTAGTTTCATCCAAAGTACTGGAGCTGTGATGGGACCACAACTTTTCAGTACTAAAAAGAAAGGAAAATTACTGCAACATAGGATAAGGTTTTCAGAGTGGGAGAAAATGTAGGAGGAAGCATGGAAATAGGCCAGTAATTTACACATCAGTATTTCCCATGAGAGAAGAGACATACAAAATTGTTTAAAATAATCTGTAATGCTTTACTTCTCTGACTTCTTATGCACCTTTCTTGCTTCCATTTTTAATGGCTGGCTCCAGGGCTTAATCTTTATTGGGGTGCAATCTAGGATCTCTCTATTAATTGCTCTTTTAATTCATGACCACCAGCAGTGGAGGAACACCTTGTCCTCTTCAAAGAACGCATCTCTCCCACCAACATATACATAAAATTAGTGACTGCCTTTTCTTGCTACTTCTGTTTTCCTGCAGGAAAAAATCTTAGATCAAAACCAGTAGCATCATAAACAGCCTGCAAAAGAGGTACTTTTGCATGTGTATGTGTGCATGCATTCATGTATGCATGGTTGTGTGTGTCAGTATACCTTTAATCATTGAGCTGATCACTGTGTTCAACAGGAAAGAGCCTGAGCTCATTATTTAATTAAAATACCTTTTTTTTCTCATCAGAACCACATGGATCTTATTTGCATATGGCTTTATGGCTTTACATCCCCTGCCCTGGATGTTTCTGTAATAGCAGCCATGGAAAAGAATTTCTGTCATTTTGTATTGATGACTAAAGGGTTAGCAACCATCTAGGGGAAGAAAGAGGGGGGAATTGTCTGGGTAGGCTTACACTAGCCAGTTGACATAACAGCTACTTGGGTGGTATGAGGTTTCTGGGATGTATATGGCCGTTTAGTGCTTTCTCTTGCCAAAACATCTGGAATTCAAAATCCAGCCGTTAGACAGCCACACATGTTAACAAAACAACCGGACAGAGAAAACAGGCTGAAGAAGAAAAAACTCATGATAAGGCAGCATTGTTACCACTAGGAAATTAGACATTTAAGATCGTACTTCAAAGCAAGTATTTTTATTATAGCATACTTGAACGTTTTGATTTATTGTGCAGCAGAGCAAGACTGTAGCAGATCCTTCTGCCTCACAGGGGGAAATACATTAATTGTCCAAGGAAGCTGCATGCTAAGTAGTTTTAAAAGCAGCATGCAGATAAGAAGAGAACCTGGTTCCTCCCTGCAGCACCTCTCCTTACACACACAAAGCACTGGGAGAGGCTGGTTTTAGGACCACAAAGTATGATTTCTGCTTTCTGATAGTACACCATTTTGGACTTAAAAGCAAGTAAAAGATACCATAGTTTTCACTGCAGGGCTATAAAAATGAGAACAAAAGATAATGCCTCTGGCATCTGCAAGCATGATTTTACCCAAGGAGGTAAGTGGAAAAGATGGCTTTCTCTCCCATTAGTACTGACCCATATTGCACGTAGTTGGATAATTGTACAGCCAGCCTTCACCACATTCTAGCAGACTGGGCTTATGATGACATTGATGCATGTGATGCATTCAGTCAGCACTGGCACCTATAAAATGCCTAGCAGACCCAGGGGCTGTGCTTCACACAGCTTTCACCTCTAAGCATTTGCTGAAATGAGAGGATATGCAGAGAGTGGGCTATGAGGCGATGGAATCACAGGATACTCTTGCTCCCACTGCTTCCAAAATCTCATCACTTGGCAATTACAATGCTTTAACTGTAATCTTAAAAAATGTTTGGAAAATGTTCATAAACATGTTTCTGAATCCCTTTGTGTAACTGAAACATTTTTATAAGATTAAAATGTGGGGAAAGCTGGCACAAAGATTGTTTAAACAAGTGTGCTTGTGATTTCTTTTCTGAAGGTAAGTACGTGTAAGATTAGGAGACTTAACAACTGTGCTGGTGAGTCCTGAGTGTTGTTTGTTTGAGAACATGAATATGTTGCTTGCAAAGCCAGGAACTTTGGGAAATTGAAAAACTGGGATCTGAGATTAAATGAACTGAGAGGAATTGAAAAACATAGGTGGTGCCGCAGAGGAAACCTGAGGCAGAGCATGTTTTCTGAAGGCTAGCACAGGAGACTGGGGATGCTCAGCTTCATTTTCTCCATCCGGTACTGACACCCTCTGACCTTTGGATGAATCAATTAGCTTCTCTCTGCTTCACTTAACATTTTTTTAAAAGGTGACTTCCTGCTTCACAGCAGGGGTAGGAGAGAAAAGGAGGTGGGAAATGAGCTTTAATTATTTGGGAAAGAGAAAAAAAGATCCTTAGAGAAAAGTGTCCTTGTTTTAGAAGTACTATTATAATACCAGTGCAAATGAAAGATAGCTTAGACTATTAATTTTTTCCCCAAATCAGAATAGAGAAAAAAACCACTTGCTCCAAACCCTGCCCAGAGGGATGTTCCTCTGTGCACGCTTCTACCCCTGCAGAGAGGACGAGAGAGGAAACAGCATGTGAAAGTTTAGCCCAGCTGGTGCTTGCGCTGCTGGGGAAGGCTCAGAGATTACCTGGATAGTCCTGGTGTAAGAGACCTTGTCCAGGGAGAAAGAACAGAGTGCTCCACACTTCAAAATGTACAGAGCTTGCAGGACAAAGACAAGAGCCCTTTTTTTTTTTTTTTGAAGGCTAGAAACTTCTTCAACTTCCGCTTTGTCAGAAGTATCAAAAGGTCACCAGCATGTCTCATGTTACTTTGTGGTGAGATGGGGACTGATCAGCTTTGGGGTGGTATGTTTATAGAATCTGACCCTCAGTTTCAAAAATCAAAGGCATTCCTCTTAGCCCATGCATCAGAGGGAGATTTCCTTGGAGTCAAAAGTTTCATCGTATGGCAAGAAGACCCGTAAGGGGTTGTTTTATTACAAGAAGGGCAGGGAGAAAAAGTAGGTGATTTATTTAAGTAGCAGGCAGTCAGTCTCCCAGAAAAGAGAGCCTGTCTTACCCTCCACATTCTCAGCTAATGAATGAGCCTGGGAAATTGGAGCAACATCAAAGTTGCTTTACGACAAAATTGCTGACATTCCTGAAATAGCTGAAAGTTCCTCCATTCACACTAAGTATGAATCAAGTTCACTGACACACAAAGCACTCACAATGGGACGGTCTGCTACATTGTTACCTTGACTCTCAGCTTATTGCCCTGCCTGACCTTTGCCTAAAGCAGTTAAGAAATTACTGCTTCTTCACCCATAGTTCTCTTCCATATGAAGATGTCAACGGTCAAGATCTGCAGCCACAAAATAGGAGAATCCTTCAAAATGCTAACTCAAGAATATGGGGTACAACATTTAGGTTGCTGCAATCTGACAGGGAACATGACCTTAAAAGAAAAAGTAGTCCCAGTAGTCCCAGGGGACTTCCAAATCTAATGCGTTCTCCAACACAGACGTGCCAGCGAGGTGAAGTTAATTTCTGAAAGGGACTGCTATTAATCTTAGGTCCATTTATTTAATATAGGAAGCTACAAGTTGATACGTGACCCCCTTTGAAGGAGGACCCTGTCCCAACTCCCAATCAGTGGTCCTATAGCCTGATGTGTTAATGGGGTTCAATGCAGTATGGGTCTAGCTGAATGGGTCCAAATGCAAGACTTTAAAACATGCCACATATTCACAGGGTAGTAGGAGAGAGATATTGCCAACTATAGGACTTTTGCATAATGCCTTCTACTGCATTTTAAAAATAATTCTGAAAAGCATATTCTATCTAAAAATAAGTACAGTATAACTTTGAGCATTGATGATAAACATTTGAATTTATTGACTTTTTAGGGGTGATCAAAGTTTTATGAAATGGAGAAAGAAAAAAATGCACCTAACTGAAGAGCCCATAGTGATGCTCCCCTGTGTGCTGACAGACTGGGGACATGGTTCTGAGATAGTCTACCCCAGCTTGGCAAGGCTTGCTGGGTACCACACCTGATTGATATTAGGACTTTTTGCAGCAATAACACATGCCTTAATGGCTCAGAAAAGTAGCAACCAATTTTAATGGGACTCTTGAGGGTGATGGCAGCAACACAACTGACCCAATTTTCCTCTGGATTGCAGCACCAGTAGGTTGTATGAGCAGGACCCACCTTTCCAGCTGCTGCCTGCACACCTAATGCCTCTTCAGTAAGGGTAATAAAATTTTGCAAATTCACTCTGAGCAAATTTACCTCGAGCTCTTGGCTGACTGATTATCTGCAGGTAAAAAGGACTATTTTAATGAAATAGATCATTATGTACTTAGTCTTTTGAAAGGATGTGTTTTCACTAGAAAAAAATCTAAGCTGCAAAGTTGCTTCAGGAACAAACTTGTGAATTTGGACCTCAGCAATTGTGATTAGTCTCACAAGTGCTCTATCACTTATTCCTCCTCCTGTGTCCCTTTCTCTTTAAGCTTGTCACACAAGGGAAGTTAAGCTCCATCAAAAATGCCTTGTGCCACCACTTCCTTTGTCCAAATCCATCTGAACAAAGAGGTGGCTTTCATTTTACTCCCAGGCATTGTTAAAATGCAATTTCTTCCAAGAACTTTGCTGAGCATTGTGGACAGCAGACCTTTCCTACACTCCTGCCATGCTCCATGTGGTGTGCAACTATTTCAAAAGTTCTGTTGTTGGGTGTGTAACTCATTAAACCTCCAGAGGTTAATGGTGGCTTTCAATGTGTGGTGCTCTGCGTTTGTATAGGCATAAATAACAGTCTTATCACTAATGCCCTGCACCTGGCCTCAGAGTTCATCATTAGGAATTATCTGCTGTGCTCCAAGGTCTGGTAAATATAACCCACATCATTTGTCCCACATTGTAGTAGGTTTCTTAATGCTGAGACAGAGTGCTGTAGAAAATTTGCTGTGTTACAGTTTTTACCTGTGTTCCCATAACAGGTTTTTGTGGCCCAACTAATGTAGATAATGACGGTGGTAGCTTTCATCCTTTTATCATTATCCTATGAAGACTGTACATATCTCCTGTTGCCAAGGGTAGTGAGGCATACCCCAGGACACTTGGAGAAATACTGTCTAATTAGTGCCTTAAGTGACTTGAAGATGGCTGTGAGGTATACCTTTGAAAGACTGAAATCTCTGGCAAAAGGTCCACGAGACGTGATCTGATCTTGCCTTGAAAGAAAATTATAATCTCTGGCAAAAGGTCCATGACAGCTGATCTGATCTTGCCTTGAAAGAAAATTATCTCCTATGTGCTGCACAGCATCTGCAAGAACCATGGGGAAGGTCCTGATCACCATCTGGCAGGTGTACGGATGCTGGCGGGGCAGACCATGCACTAGGTGAGGTACCTGCTTCTACACAGCATATTCACAAGCAATGGTGCAGAGGTACAGCCTCCTTGATAGTGTGAACCTGTGATATCAGCCTGCTGAGATGCATCTTTTTAGAGGGAATGCCTAAGTCTGGACCTTGATAGGGATGGCTGCAAGGGGAGAGACATAACAGGCAGTTACTGCTCACTGAACTGTTTTCATAGCAGCAAAGCTAATATAATGCCCTTTTTATCTCTTCTCCTTGCAGTTTTGATCAGTAACCTGTACAGCCTGACAGGCTTTGAGGGTGACAAATCCCCTCCACTTTCCTGCCATATGCCTTGCCACACTAATGCATGGAAACAGGGATGCCACAGAGCTAGTAGTTAGTGGTATCAGCAGTTGCTATGCCACACTAAATTTCTCACTTCAGGAAGGGTTTGGGTCCTGAGCTGTATTTAACAGTTGAGATGACAAAGAAGCTGAGAGTCATTGATGGCAGGGTCCTATTGAAGGCATCAAAAATATGTGCTATGAAAAGGCAAGGGAACTACTGAGTTATATCATGGGATTATACACCTGGGTCTGCTGCTGACTTTATGCTTGTCTTCTTACAAATCTTACAAACAGATTCCCCATTTGCTGTGTCTTTTCTGTGTGTATCCTCTTGAGGAAACCCCATTTGCTGTGTCTTTTCTGTGTGTATCCTCTTGAGGAAATGGGTCCTCATGAGTTTCTCTTGTACAGCAGCCAGCCCAAAGGGGTCCTGATCATATCTGAGACCTCTGTGAGTCCCTGTTCTACACACACAGAAGTAAGAGTTTGGGAAGTATGAGGGAGATGACATTTGTATATCATACGTGCTCCCTTCTAGGTAGGCGCCAACATGTTTACATACACGGAGTGCTACAATAACGATTTCACAAGTCATTATCTTGAAGCCCTGATGTGTGAATAGTAAAAGGAAATGTGTTGTCAGAGCAGTAGGACTTCCAAAATTTTCGGTGCTAGAAGGAAATTCCCAGACTGTGAATCTTTAGTGGGATAGGCAGCAATTTTCATTTTAGAGCTGGATAACACTAATTGTTTCAGCAAAGAATAATTTTCTTTCCAACAATTGATAAAAGCTTGAAAGAGATGTTGTGTAGCAGCTGTGGTATGTTACTCCATTATCGCAGGAATTTCCTATAGTGAAATATGTAGTGGTGGGATGCAGATAGGTCTATCTGGGAATAGCCTTAATGAAAAGACTTGCATTCAGAACTCAACCGAAAGAGCCCTGGTGTCAGGGAGAGCCTCTCAGTGCACTGCTGAATGGCCCCCGCGATACACAGGGTATTAGCAGACCAAAGGCCTGGCATACTTCAGCTAGACATATTTCTTTCTTGGAGAAGAGTCATCTGTGATTCAAAAGTTGCTGTGTATGGGATGGCATGTTGATCCTATGCATATCGGCCTCCATGACTTTTGTGACAGACTCCTCACAAGCATCTTTTCTTATAGTGGAAGCATATGCTTTTGAAATGACAGCTCTTTCCATACAGTATCACTCTATTTTGTCCTTTCAAATACATCCCCAGCTGTGCAGTGCCACCGCTGGGGTTCGGCTGCATTGAGGGCCTCTGATGCCCCACCAGGCCCCCGAGGGAAGCATACTGTGATCACTCTCCCATGGCAAAATACGACATGGGACTTCAAGGACTGCTCTACTGAAGAAAACATTTTTCAAGTGTTGAAAGACACTTGGGAGGATCTGCAAAACAACCTGAGCACTGTCTTGAAATTCCACTGCATTGTGTCAGTCTTTCAAAGAATGGTATCACTTTTGTTTTGTCAGGCTGAAATAAATCAAAGATGTAATTCATGGTTTGGTCTGAAACTTGCTGAAGTCAATGGAAAGACTCTGTGTTGCTTTTTTTTAACTTCAGTAGGCTTTGCACTCCTGCCCAGATGGCATTTTCTCCTCGTAGAGGGTCTACATGTGTCTCAGTACCAATTTCCCTTCACAGTCCTTTGCCTCCCTTTGCCAGTCCATTGTCTGTCACAAACATAGCCCTGCGCTGGAAAAGGAGGATTACGTCTCTTTATATTCTGATTTAGTTTGTCGACTTCTGTTTCAATTCCATAATTGGCTTTGCATAGGCAGACATTTGCAACAACAATACTACTGATGAAAAAAAGGGATTTGCATGCTAGGAAAACCATCAGGGCTTTTCCTGTACTTTTTTGTACTTGCCTAGGGTAAGCACTGTGGACTTTGATACTGCAAACTATTATGCATGTGGATAATTCCACCTATGTCAGAAGTTTAACTGATTTTAATGGTGCAACTACCAGGTAAAGCTGTTCTACAAATGCTCTTCATGGGCAGACTTCCATGGGCCTTAACACGTGCTATGGAAAATGATGAGAGTCTTCCCATAGGAAGAAGTATGTGGGACTGGGGCTTTTGTTTACTCTTATGATTGCAGAGATTAGGGCCTAAGGTTTTTTGCTTTAATATCATTTTTTTAAATGAGCTTTAGTATACTGATGTGCAGAGCAGAAATTTAGTAAATGTAAATGAGATGCAAATTTACCAATTTACATGTGAAGGTCAGGAACAAAACCCTGCTTGTTCAGTGCTATTGTTCATCCAGAAAGCCAAGGAGATGGAGCAGCTGAGCCTGGAGCCCAGCCTGCTGGGCAGAGGGCTGCACTCCAGAAAACACCCACTTTCTGCCTGGGCTTGTACTGGAGCCAGCATCAGTTCCTCCCTGGTGCTTTGCAAGGAGAACAGAGCATATCTAAGCATGGGAGTATTGAGGAGGTCTGTGGAGATGATGTTACTTTTCTATGGAATGGAAAGCTGTGTCCAATCTGATGGCCATTTCAGGACAGCACTGGAAATTTAGGAAGGGACCACAAAAGATCCACAAGATGCCCTGAGGTCTCCAGGCCTGCCTTACAGGGAAAAATGAAGGCAGGTCTACTTAGTTTATCAAGAAGAGGGAGAAGATTAAGAGGGGACTTATGGCAGTTGATGCATACCTACATAGAAAAACAATTTTCTGACAGGAGAAAGAGAGAGAGAGAGGTCTTTAATCTAGTAGACAAAGACATAAAAAGATTCAATGATGGGTGGCTGCTGCTGGATAAATCCACAGAGATACCCATGAGAGTGGTTGACTGCTGGTACTGTTTACCCGGGGACATAAGGGATTCTCAGCTACTTCAAATCATTTATTGAAGAATGTGTGGTATTGCAGAAATTACATTGTATTTCAGCCACAAGGTATGGACTTGACAGAGGAATTACAAGTAAATATTGTTGGACTCTGTTGCAGAAATCAAACAGGATAATCATAATGTTTTTTCCTGGCCTGAAGTCCTCTAAATCTATGAAAATGGATAAGGAGTGTAATAAGAGCATTTTTTTTTCCTTTCCATTTGACAGATCCACCAATGTGACACAGAGCACCAGATTCCACTATGTTGGACGGCAAATATTTTCTCTTCTGCCAGCTTCAGTAAAGACCTAATGAAACAAAACATAACCCCTTTACCACAAAAGCTGCTGACATTTTCTGTTAGCTTACCTAATGGAACTAGCAGGACATTTTGCCTGCAGCTTTTTCCCACTTTGCCCGATTATTAGAAAGAGACACTGGCAGCTTTTACAGCCTTTCTCACAATTATCTTTTTTGCTTGAGGCAACAGCTTGTAACCCTGGCTCTATTCTCCTGTGGGACAGCTGCAAAATTGAGGGCTATGGTGCAAGTTATTTTCAGATAGCGCGTAATATGTCTAGCTGTAAACAGGGCAGGAAATCTGCAAATGAAGAATGCCTTTAGATTAGCTCTGAAGCAACTGATTGAGAAGAGATCTAAGAACTGAGGCAAGTATCTTCTTAATAGTTAAATTGTATTTCTTACTTCAGTGTTGATCAGGTCTGAGACTGCCAAAATGCTTCAAAGAGAGATCTGCTGCTGCCTGTTACGGCTGCTTGGGTCATGTCTGTTACTAAACATCTCAGTTAAACCACTCCCCAGGTAAAGGTTGTGCTTGTGATCTCTTATTTTATAGAAATATATGTGTATATACATTCTCTATGCTGCTTTTTACAAGGTATAAATATAGAAAATCAATTATGGGGAAAGAACTGTGCGATTTTTGAAGGCCTGCACACTGATCCATCTTCCCTTCTGCACTTCTGCTGTTATGTAGAAATGACAGGAAAATGTATGTTGCTTACAGGACACTGTCGAGGAAGGAGAAAGGGAAAGGAATTTGTGCTACTGTGTCCTGACAGAATGCAAGAGCAGTAAAGGAGAGTGAAGGTGAGCAGGGACTTAAAGATCATGTGTGTGAAATGGCATTTCACAGCATGTGTATTTAGCTGTGAGGCACCTGGCCCTGTAGGAATGTCTGTAAGATGTGGCATTTTTGTCTGGTTCAGTAAAAGGTAAGAGAATACATGCTTTAATTTGCATGCCTTCGGGAGGGAGGCAGCGTTTTGTTCTCTTGTCACCTTTACTATTTACCTCCAGGACGAGTTATTAAGCTGGTTATGACAGTGTTTTAAATGTTATAATTAATGGAAAAAAGTGATATTATTGAAACAAGGAGTGAGCATTTGCAAATACATAGCAAGCTTTGCCCACAAGTAGAGAAATCTGCAATATATTTGGTGTGAGGTCGCCATGTGCTTGTAGCATACAGATTTCTCACTACACTACAGTGGAGGAAAAACATTGTCCCTTAATACATTTTTCCTCCTGATCCACCTCTAAATCAAGTTCAACATTTTCAGGTTGAGTGGCCATGTATTGTGATTGGAAGAGCTTATCTGGAGTGCTGAGTATGTGCAACCTCTCCTGACAGTGGAGTTAAAATAATCATTTTCAAAATGAGACCCTGGGGTAAGGAGTGGTAGAGGTGCCTCAGCAGAAGTCTCTGCTGTCTGATCCCCTTTAAGAAGAACAGGATTAAAGTAAGTGTAGAAGACCTGGGGCTCCTTGGCTCTGAGGCAACTGAAAAAACCATGAGGCCAGCAGTAAAATAAACTAAGGAAGTCCCCTGAATAGAAAATGGACCTCTTAGCAGATAGAGAAGACTTGCTGGAAATTTCAAGGCAAGCTGGCTAGGGGTGTTTCACTGTATATTTGTAAGCAAGACAATGCAAAAAAAAGAATCTAATGGGGGGTAAGGAGGTATCAGGTCTTGGTATCATAAAGAAAATATAGTGCTGGATGGTAGGGATCAAAACACCAGAGCGAGAATTCAAGGATATTTCCAGAGAAATATTCTATGATTCATGCACTAGCAGCTCTCATTCTCAAGCAAAGCTGGAAAACCTCATTACTCTTTTAAAATATATGCTACTTTCAGTATTCACTGCATAACTGGGGGTAGTTTTTTGAAGAATGTGAAACTTTTTAGCAAGTGTTTGGCCAAGTGATGACAATCTCAGTAGATTTACAGAAAATAAATATTGGAAAATATTGTGCTAATTACTGCAGTTTTTATAAGCTGTCAAATATATCATCTTGCAATAAATTTTAAGACAGAATCAAACTATTTGGTATGTCCAAAGAAGCCTTTTTATTTCAGAGTTTTTGCAAGTTTTTTGCAAGTTCTTCCCTTACTTTTGACTGAAATGATAATATGAAAACATACTGCTAAGATTATCTGAGTGGAATTATTAACTACTTTTCAGTTGTTCAAAATGGGTTTATATCTCTTTTTTTCCATTTGCAGTGCCTCTTGAAGCCAGTAAAAGTAGTTTCAAAACTATTTGCAAGAACAGCAAAATTTAAGCAAGTATTGTAGACTTAAGGTAGAAAGTAGAAATCCAATTCAGGATTATGAGTATCTGCAGAAGAAAGCTCATTGGAAAAGTTCTGTTTATCTAGTCAGAGCAGAGAAACAAAGTGGCTTAGGAAACTGAGTCCTGGATATATTCAATGTTCATATCTAATGGCTTGTTCACAGCCTGTAGGATGAGATTTGCCTTATAGAATTGTTCTGAAAGTATTTTCAAGCAGTGACTGAATTCTAGAAGACTGTGATTAAAACAGACTTTTGAAATCACGTTATTAGTTACTTGTTCAGCTTTGGAAATTGCAAGATCCCTGGTAACAAATTGTGCAAAGTAAATATCCAAGTTTCCTTGCTGTTTCAGTTGGAGCTGTAACACTCAAATTTAGAGAAGTAGTATGTGCAGTCTTCCACTACATCTGTCCTGGGATCATGAATTTTTAATCCAAGCTGGCATCACTGAGATGAATCCCTTTTCCAGGACTTTGGAAATATCTCCTTAGTATTCGTAGCATAGGATCTGCCATTTTTTGTTAGAACAACTTAGTAAAACCAAAGGTAACCTCATATTAATGACTTGGAAGGAAAACAATTTTTTAACGCACTTCAGTTGGCTGCTTGGAAGTGGTAGAAAAAAGTTTCTGTAAGCTATTCAACAGCAAGGAAGAAATGTCTGCAAATCCAGAGGAGGTACAGATTTGTTATTGGCAGAGGCAGCATCAGGCATTGGCTAAGTATGTGGTTGCCTGGAATGCCACAACTGAAGAAGTATATCAGTATTAGGAGAGATGTGGTTACTCAGTAATGGCCCTGATGAGTCACTGTTCTTTGCTTTTAGAGGTACTCGTTGTTATTTGACTTTGCAATGGAGCAGGAATTGGAAAAATCTATCTAAAAGTAGAAATGCAATAGAGAGGGAACTGGGTAGATGGCTGAGCAAAGTCTGAGGCAAGGTATTGTTAATTAGGATTATAATGTAGTCCTTTAACTTATTCCATACATGGATAACTTCAAAATCAACAGACTGAAGCCCTCATAGTTCTTGAATTAATTTAATTTCTCTGGAATATAGGTCTTTCTATGGTCACCCCAGCCAGGTCTTGTCCCCCATCTGCCAGCTTCTTTTCCCATGGGTTTCTCTGCCAAAAGGAAGCCCCTCCACTGCAGAGCCCTGCTGCTCCCAGCAACTGCTTCTGCAAGCTGTGTGTCCCTTAAGCACTTGCACATCTGGTCTCTTAGGACCAGTAAGGCCAGTGCCCCAGCCACTGCTGGAAAACAGTATGATTTGCTCTGAACAAACTCTTTCAGGGCTGGATCAAATTAATAAAACACTTACAGGCATGGCAAAGTTAGTTATGAAAGGTAGTGCTTTTTGGTCACAGAAAACAGACAAGCTTGGAAGTACATAAACCTTTCCACATATTTGCCTTCTGGCACCACCTATTTTCCATGTGGAGACCCTAGTAGGTGAGGGATACCCAAGGTCAGCCCACAAAGCCTATTTTGTTTCTCACTGTCTCATGCTTCCCAGCTCTTGACAGCCCTTCTTTCTTTCTCTTTCCATAAACACACACACACAAACCCCATGTCTCGTTAAACCTTTTGAACGAGGCAAAACCAGACAGTCTGAGCCTTGCCAGAGGGTGAAACTTCAAAAAGGTTGTTATTTGCCTCATTTCATTATTAGGGACCTAAATTAAGTACCCACCAGTGCCTTCAGTTCCTACAGGAAGCATTTACCAGGAATAAAATCACTAACGAACTTCTGTGAATGCATAGAACAAGGATAATACTGTTGTCTTGGAATATTTTCATGATGATTTAGTGTGTCAGTGCAGCTTTATCAGTCAAACAGTCCCTGAAAAGTGTGAATATCTTAAACAAAATCAGGAGCACTCAGGGAGAAAATGCAAAATAAGCCAGGAATGACACAATCTGGTTTCAATAGCAGACAAAAGGCGGGTTTGAACTACAGAGTTGCAGACTCAGAGATGAAAGCTGAGCTGTGAGATGTTGCATCAGCATGGTCGCAGCTGCCTCACACTCTTATCAGCCTCTTCTAGAAATTGCAGGGGTGGTCTGTCAGGGGGTGCCTAGAGCCAGCATTACATCTGCTGAAACAGGATGCCATCAGAAAGACCCGAAACACTGTTTGCATTTTGATAGTCCTAAGCATTTTAGATGAGTTTTCCCGCTCTCTCTTCTGTTTTGTTCTAGCTGGTCACTACCCAATGGGCCAGAGGCAGCTGCATTTTCATGGCACTTTACATATGTACTTTATGCCAAGCTTTTGGGGTAACAGAAGCATGGGATGGGAAGGCTACAGAAATGTGAACAGCTATTGCTAACAGGAGCAGCAGTAAAGAGCTCCATCCCCCCGATGTGCTAGTGTTGGTTGTATCTATGCTTTATTCCCTTGCATTTACTTTGTAAACTTTTGAGGTGTTTTAGTAGTTTCTATGGCACGGTTACCACAGCAGAGCAGCCTCATGCTATAGCCAGTACATTGCACAGCCCAAATGTCCCTCATGTGTCAGAGAAATGTGCATTATAGGCAACTAAAGAAAAACAGAGTGTAGATAATTAAATTGCTATGAAGCGAATTCAAAAATTATGGCCTTGCACAGATTGATTAGCATTCCCAAACCAGGGCTAGTGTCAGCCTAAAACCAGTATGTCTTGTTATTGTGCAGGTGTGAGCAGGTTCATGACCGTAAGTTTTGCTACTGAAAAGGGTCTTAATCTTCAACTAGACCACGATCCTGTAACTGAATATCTGTTAATAACTTTGAATAATATTTTCACTTATGTGGGCTTCTAGGTAGGAATGGCAGCCAAAGCTCAAAGCTCCTTCTTTGTCATACTTCAGCTGGTCCTTTGGGACACCTACACAGAAAACAGTCTCTGCAACAAACCCCAAGATAATAACAACATCCTGGCTCTGCTTAATAACATCTGCAAGTTCAAAAAGTGAAGTGTCTGGTATGTGAATGCAAAGTTTTTTAAAAAGACTGAGTAGTTTTAAAGATGAGATAGCAAGGAGCTGAGAAGCATTTCAGAAAGATTTTTCGGTAAGTTTTCCTGTGGGAAACAAACTGGAATTTGAGAAATGTGGTCTGTGTGAGAAGAGGAGCACGAGTCACACTTTGTCTTCTTGCAATATTGCCCTGCAGTACAAATGGGAGAAGATCTGGAGGCATTAACAGGCATTGGGAGCCCACCATTTACACTTGTTCTTAGTAAATGAGAGATTACTTTTAGGCTGAAGGAGAAGATGGAAAATTATTACGCAGGATGGGTGAGGAAAGAAATGTGTTGAGGCTGGGTGTACTCTAGATTGACTGTGGAATGATTTAAAAGAGAACATTCACACAAACCCATCCCTGTGCTGTACAGCAGAACCTAAAGCATATGGGTTTTTGACACCATTTCACACAACATTCTCCTGGAGAAACTGGCTGCTCATGGCTTGGACAGGTGCTTTTTTTTTGCTGGGTAAAATACTGGCTGGGTGGCCAAGCCCAGAGAGTTGTGGTGAATAGAGCTAAATCCATTTGGTGACTGGTCACGAGCGGTGTTTGCCAGGGCTCAGTTTTGGGGCCAGTCTTGTTTAATATCTTTAGTCATCATCTGGACACCAAATTGAGCAGAAGTGTCGATCTGCTCAAGGGTAGGAAGGCTCTGCAGAGAGATCTGAACAGGCTGCATCAATGGGCTGAGGCCAATCGTATGAGGTTCAACAAGGCTAAGTGCTGAGTCCTTCACTTGGGTCACAACAACCCCATGCAATGCTACAGGCTTGGGGAAGAGTGGCTGAAGAGCTGCCCGGTGGAGAAGGACCTGGGATATTGGTTGACAGATGGCTGAACATAAGCCAGTTTGGGGCCCCTCACTGAAAGAAGGTTGTAGCAAAGTGGGTGTTGGTCTNCTGCTCAAGGGTAGGAAGGCTCTGCAGAGAGATCTGAACAGGCTGCATCAATGGGCTGAGGCCAATCGTATGAGGTTCAACAAGGCTAAGTGCTGAGTCCTTCACTTGGGTCACAACAACCCCATGCAATGCTACAGGCTTGGGGAAGAGTGGCTGAAGAGCTGCCCGGTGGAGAAGGACCTGGGATATTGGTTGACAGATGGCTGAACATAAGCCAGTTTGGGGCCCCTCACTGAAAGAAGGTTGTAGCAAAGTGGGTGTTGGTCTCTCTCCCAAGTAACGAGTGATAGGATGAGAGGAAACAGCCTCAAGTTGCACCAGGGGAGGTTTAGATTGAATATTAGGAAAAATTTGTTCACCGAAAGGGTTATCAAGCATTGGAACAGGCTGCCCAGGGAAGTGTTTGAGTGACCATCCCTGGAAGTATTTCAAAGATGTGTAGATGTGGCACTTAGGGACATGGTTTAGTGTTGCTGGACTTCGCACTGTTAGGTTAATGGCTGGAGTCAATGAGCTTTTCCAACCTAAATGACTCTATGATTATATGTTAACCAGTAAACCTGCTGCCTTGTGAGAAGCAGGGCTGGAAGTTGCTTTGGGCAACAGGCATTTTGTTAAGAAAGACCATTGATCACACCCCCTCTCCTTATCCTCTGAGGACTGTCTGCCCTTATTCGCCCAGGTGGCACTTGCCCTTGAGAGCCATCAGTGATATGGGCTGTAACCAGTCTTCTCCCTGACTGATCAGGATGACGAGAACATGCAGTGCCCTCCACTTACTGTCTTGGGATCTGTCTTTGTCAGCAGGGAGTCTTGTCAAAGATGGAAACATTTTTGTCAACATTTTTCCCCCACCTACTTTGTTGAAATAAAAAGGAGATTTTTTTTTAAAACTGTGACATACAGGAGATAATTACGAGCTAATGATACTTCAACTGAAATGTGAGAAGAGGAAAAAGAAATATGTAGATTTACCTAACAAACAGCTGATCGTGGTCTGGAACCATCTGGTTGTGCAGATGTTTGGTGTACCTGACCATGTGCTTTTCTTTCTGTTATCCTTCTCCTCCAACCATTTGCTTTTCGCTAAGATGATGTGGGGTTTTTTAATTCACTCATACTTTTAAGTATTTTGGCACTTTAAGTAACGCTGCTGATCCGAGGTTCATGGCATCTTCTCCAGTAATAGTGCTCTTAAAGAGTATCCACACATGCTTCCTATGGTGTTGCAGACTTCCCACACCTCTGGGCTCTTGGACCAACAAATTGGAGCCTATGCGATTCCACTTCCTCCCACAAAAGTCACAATGAAGTTCATTCTCATGAATAAACATACTAATGATCATTAATTCTTTGCCTTTTTGCAAACACAGTCTTAGGTAACTTCATAATTGAAACAATAACAATTTAAGACATTTCTGAGACTGACTGTAGATGCTTAGGATTGCTAGATCTTCTGTATCAATGAGTAAATAAATGCCTTTTGCAATCTCCATTAATTTAACATATTCATGTTGTTACAATGGAATAAATGAATATGTTTCATGCAAGAAATCATGGACTTAAGGTTGTCCATACAGCAGTGGCAAAAAGGGCTCCAGGGTCTGAGACTGGGACTCCTGTGAGCCTCTCCAAAGCAGTATCCACAGTACATCACAGGCTTTAGCCTAGCTTCAGTGAAGGCTGAGCTGCTGCTTCAAAATGGTTCATTGGCACAGAAGTGTGTATTAGTGTCTGGATATGCACAGAAAATAGCCAACGAATGCACTTCTTTGAGAGAATTTAGTCTGAGAAGTGTGTGAAGATGCTGGTTGGAACTTACATGCCTGGTATTAAAATGCACTGAGAAAAAAGTTTTTTGTTGAGTAGGCAAGGTAAAGAAGGAATAGGTAGGCTGAATTAAATAAGAAAATGATGCTAAATAATGCTAAGATGGTGGTCTGTGTTAATAAAAAGCAGGTGGGAAGACTTCAGCTTGATATTTTAGTGTGAATTTATTTTTCTTCTCAGTTAGTGTCATTACCTCATGTTGTATTTATATAAAATACTTCATTATGATGGAAGGTGAGGACATATAAAACAGAAAAAAATAGCACATGGTAAGGGCTGTTTTCTCCTGAGGAAATATTTAGAGTCTTCCTTAGAAAGCTTACCAACTGTGAGCTCAGTTACATGGGCATAAATCTTTGGTAACACTTTTGAAATCAATGTAATTATAATGGATTTATAGGGGTATAATCTGCCTTTTACAGATTATTTACCTGATAAATGCTAATGACCCCTTGGAGGTGAAAGTGGAGGGAATTTGGGATTCTACCCAAGGAATACAAAGTGGGACTCTAGTTTATAAATCTTCCTTACCTTTTGAATTGTTGCCATCAGATAAACTCTTCCCAAGGAAATACAAACAAAAATCTCTGAATTGCATGTGTTAACAGTAACAATGAAACAAAACACCACAGTGTTCTCAAGTTGCACCAGAGACAAACTTGGCTCGCAGTAAACACAAACAAAACTGGCATCTCCTTTTAATATTTTCCCATTTCTTCATGGCAGTGATGTGGAGGATTTGAGGCACAAGTGTATACATACAATTTGCATACTGCTGTGCTGCAATGCAGCTTGGCATTCCTCTTACTCTGCTCAGGGTTGAAGCAGTCTCAAGCCTCCTGCTTACCTCTGACGTAAAAGAGTTGTTAACTTTAATTTTATTGTCATTTCCTGCAGATGGCCAGAAGTCCATTTTCCTCAATTATTAATATAAGACCAGGGAGACTTGTAAGATTTCTACAAAGCTGGCTCCATTTTGTAATTAGTTTTGTGTGCTAGTCTCAGATATTCATGTGTTAATGAATGACAGCAATGCCCAATCTTATTTTAGGTCAAAATCCAAATCTATGAGTAAACTAAGTGCAGAATGGCAGGAAGAGTAAGGATAGTAAATCCATTCTCCACATTCATTTCTAGAAGAAAATTCAGAAATTACTCTCTCCAGATGAACCGCATAATAGAAAACACAATTGTATGTTTACCAATTAGTGTGATGAATGTACACTGTGGTTTTTTAATTGGTTACCTCTAAAAAATACTTTAGGGAAAAAAGGGATCTGTGTTAAAGAAGAGGTAGCCTGATAAATAAAGAGAAAATAGTAAAACTCCAGAGACAGGAAATACAACAAATGGAGTCTGTTTTATCTTCTGTAGGCTCAAACCATCAGGCCCTTCTAAAAATAAAAAAATCCTCTTAGCTTAACTGTCATCATGAAATAAATCTTGTTTAAGCATTTTGCAGCTTCATGATAACAAAACAAATAACAAACTTCGTATCTTAAACACTTCCTTTCCTTCACACTTACAAAAACAAAAGAAGGGAGGGAGAGCATCCTGCTCTCCCCAAAGACATGTTCACCCACCATTGATTCAACAGGCAGCTTTTTTTCAAGAGCCCCCTTTGTGTATGATGGCATCCTTAACATGAATAATGACCTGCCAACAGCCTCTGGTGCAGCCCTGGACACCCACTGAGAGGGAAAAGGGTGTGCTCAACCATGAGCCAAACCAGCCCTAAGCCTGCACTGAGGTCTCCCTGTGCAGCCATTGAAGTGGGTCCATGCTTCCGCCTCCACAACAGGGTACCTGGGATCCAGAGGGGCTTTGCCATCCAGAGGTACTTTGACAGACTTGAGAAGTGGGCCCATGAGAATCTGATGAAGTTCAACAAGGCCAAGTGCAAGGTCCTGCACCTGGGCTGGGACAACCCCAAGCACAAATACAGGCTGGGGAGAGAATGGATTAAGAGCAGCCCTGCAGAGAAGGACTTGGGGGTCTTGGTTGATGAGAAGCTCAGTGTGACCCGGCAATGTGTCCTCACAGCCCAGAAAGGCAACTGTATCCTGGGCTGCATCAAAAGAAGCGTGGCCAGCAGGTCGAGGGAGGTGATTCTCCCCCTCTACTCTGCTCTGGTGAGACCCCACCTAGAGTACTGTGTTCAGCTCTGGGGCCCCTGACATAAGAAGGACATGGACCTGTTGGAGTGAGTCCAGAGGAGGGCCATGAAGGTGATCAAAGGGTTGGAGAACCTCTCCTACGAAGATAGGTGGAGAAAGTTGGAGTGGTTCAGCCTGGAGAAGAGAAGGCCGCAGGGACACCTTATAGCAGGCTTCCAGTACCTGAAAAGGGCCTACAAGAAAGCTGGAGAGAGACTTTGTACAAAAGTATGTAGTGATAGGACAAGGGGTAATGGCTTTAAACGGAAAGAGGGTAGACCTGGTTAGATATAAGGAGGAAATTTTTTACTACGAGGGTGGTGAGACAATGGAACAGTTTGCCCAGAGAAGGTGTGGATGCCCTATCTCTGGAAATGTTGAAGGCCAGGTTCAATGGGGCTTTGAGCAACCTGGACTAGTGGAAGTTGTCTCTGACCATGGCAGGTGGGTTGGAACTAGATGATCTTTAAGGTCTCTTCCAAACCAAACATTCTATGGTTCTATCATAGAATCACAGAATCATTAAGGTTGGAAAAGACCTCTAAGATCATCAAGTCCAACCGTCAACCCAACACCAACATGCCTCTCAAACAATGTACCGAAATGCCACATCTATGTGTTTTTTGAACACCTCCAGGAATGGTGAGTCCACCACCTCTCTGGGTAGCCTGTTCCAATGCCTGACCACTCTTTCAGGAAAGAAATTTGTCCTAATATCCAATCTAAACCTCCTCTGGTGCAGCCTGAGGCCATTCCCTCTCATCCTATCACTAGTAACTTGGGAGAAGAGACCAACACCCACCTCACTACAACCTCCTTTCAGGT
>WEKW01021908.1:153428-167974 GCA_013389905.1 Sula dactylatra | reverse complement strand
TGACACAGTACTTCTCTGGTGTTTTCCAGGATGATGGACATCGCAAAGGCCATGCGGTTGAAGATCTCCAAGGCAAAGGGGCTGCCGGGACTTGACAATGACCAGAACCACAAGCTGGGCACTCTCTCTCTCCCCTTACCTGTGCAGAAGGCACCAGGACGCCAACGGAAGCGCAAGAAAATGGCCTAAAATGTCTGGGAGGTTTGAGCAGGGGCAAAACAGTTCCTTTCTCAACTGCTGTTCCGCACACAGAGCATCATGGGGATGCTTTTGTCTGTCTGATTTGGCTGTGCAGCATCAGCACATGACCCTGATGAAGCCCTGTCTCGAGGCTGGGCTGGAACAGATATTCACCTCATTACACTGCTTCTTTTTTCTATTTATGTAGAAAAAGTGATAATAAAACATCTGTCTTTTCTCCTGTCTGTATGAGGGAAGAAGGATGTAGGTTGTGTTGGAGCAAGAGACCATGGTTTGAAACTGCAGGTCCTCCAGTGGCTACTGTCTGGCTGGTTCTGGCAGTAACCTGTCAGCTCATGGCCCATTTTACCCCTCTTTCACACATGCAGAGCAGAAAGCACAGAAAGAGACAAACTAAGCAAAGCATTACTTACACAGAAGTGTCTCTGTGTATGTTTGTTTCTCTAGAGTTTCAGTGTAATTCTGTGTTGAAAAAGTGTAAAGATGCAACACAGACAAAATATTTCTGCCACTTCCCTTATCCTGGCTTCTTGCCAGGAGGGAGAATTCTGCTGACTCAGACCTGGTGTCATCTTCAGAAAGGGTGACTAGTTTGAATCCACAGCTGTGGATTCTCAGTCCTCGGGAGAGAGTTCTGTGCTAGTTTCTCTGCATTTTCACTCTAATCCTGGGCTGCTGGGCTCTGAACCTTATTGCAGGTGTTTACTAAGCAAGGTTGTAGGAATCTGAGGCTTGTGAAAAGCTGAGGATCACCTCCAAGAGAAGAAGCTTATGTGAAACAGGAGGAGCATGGGATGTCAAGACTAGTCTTCTCTTTGAGGTTTCTTTGCTTCAGACAGTAATTGGGATTTAGTACATAATTTTGGGGTTTAAGGGTAACTCTTTACATCCCTTAATGACCCACTCTTCACAGCCTTCATTTGAAGTGACACAAACATCCAATTTTCTGGGTAGAGGATAATTAATGCCATAGGAATTACAAGCTGCAGATAATTGATAGGAATGCTTTTATTACAGACTGGTTGAGGTTGAAAGGGACCTCTGGAGGTCACCCTGTCCAATCCCCCTGCTCAAGCAGGGCCACCTAGAGCCAGGTGCCCAGGACTGTGTCCAGATGTCTTGAGTATCTTCAGTGATGGAAATTCTACAACCTCCCTTGGCACCCTGTGCCACTGCTTGGTCACCCTTGCAGTAAAAAAGTGTTTCCTGATGTTCAGAGGGAGCCTCTGGTGTTTCAGTGTGTGCCCATTTCTTCTGGTCCTGTCACGGGGCACCACTGGAAAGAGCCTGGCTCCCTCATCATCATTCTGCCCATGAGGTATTTGTTGACATTGATGAGATCCCCCTGAGCCTTGTCTTCTCCAGGCTGAAAGGTCCCAGCTCTCTGAGCCTTTCCTCATAGGATTGATGCTCCAGTCCTTTCAGCATGTTAGTCGCCCTTCATTGGACTCTCTCCACTATGTCCGTGTCTCTCTTGTACTGGGGAGCCCAGAACAGGACACGGTACTCCAGGAACACCCTCACCAGTGCTGAGCAGAGGGAAAGGATCACCTCCCTTGACCTGCTGGAGATGGTCCCCCTAATGCTGCCCAGAACACCGTTAGCCTCCGCTGTGAGGGTGCATTGCTGGCTCATGTTCAACTTGATGTCCACCAGGAGCCCCAGGACCCTTTCTGCCAAGCTGCTTTCTGGCTGGGCAGCCCCCAGCATGTCCTAGTGCATGTGGTTGCTCCTCCCCAGGTGCAGGACTCTTGCACTTCCCCGTGCTGAACTTTGGAAGCCTCTGACTTACCCAGGCCTTGTTCTCAAGTCTTCAGTACAGTGAATTTGCTCAGGGAGCTTATCTGGCTGCAATTGCTTTTTCTGGGTTTTTTTTAATTGTTATTAGGATCTGGTCTTCTGCATATCAGAGCCACCAGCTCTGAGTTAGACTGTTATGAAGCACTATTCTGAGATACACAATTAGTTTATCCTCTTTATCTAATTCTAGCTTCACTGTTGCTCTGTTTCACATGGTTGATATGGGCATGAGAAGGGGAGGAGACGTGGATCACCCTGACAATGCCATGGGTTTTTGGATTAAAAATTAACTGCTGCTGCAAAGCTGCTTCTGTGTGCCAAGGCGAGCAGAGAAGTAGAAAGCAGAGGTGGTTGCCTGACCAATCGAGCAAGAAGTGATGCTCTTTTCCATGATTTGGAGCCACTTGCAGCAGAGATGAGGATGTTAATAGCGTCTCTTGACATCGCTGCTATGTGCAGCAGAGCATGTTCTGGCTGCGTCTGAGCGCAGCACCCCTGATTCGGGGAAAATGAGTGCTATTTTAGTCTGAATGGGAGAGTGACTCAACTGCAATGTGTCTCACTATGAGCCGCTGCACTTTGGAAAACAGCTATTCATCCTCCCAATAACATAGTAGAGTTCTTCACTATATGGAAAGGAATGCCAAGGCGGGGATGTGGCAGTGGGGAAAGGGGACCTGAGATCCCGTTATGGGGCCGGAGAGATGCCTCCAGCACTGGGCAGCCCCCACTGAAGCAGGCAGAACAGAGCTGCAGGCAGGTCCCGTGGAGGGAACTTAACAGGTATGAACCACAGCAAGATACAGGTAGCCTAGAGGGACTTGGAGCCCCCAGCCAAGTACTCATCCCTATCTGCATCACAGAGAGGGCAGTGTGAGTAGATGGTTTGATCCCTGGGGGACAACAGGAAAGGTTGAAAGGAAAAATCTAGTAGCACTGGGGAAGGATGCTTTGCTGGAAAGGAGAGGTTTTCTAATGCTCTGCTCAACTTTTGAGGGGTCACCTTACTCGAGAACACATCCTGGACATTGAGAGTGCGACGGCGAATGGGAGAGAGGCCGTGCACTTCTCTCCAGACGTAGGTGTCTGGGCTGCCCTCTGGGAGACAGACGGGCATGGCAGCCTCACGTTAGAGAATGCTAGCCCTTGCCAGAGCGCAGTGCCACCAGGACAGGCTGGCCAAGAGCAGGAGGGCCATGGCCATGGCTTTTCTTGGACTGCCGCTGAACTGCTCTGAGCCCTTGCTACGAACACACCATGCCTGCCCATAGCTGCTGCCTTAGCAAGCATGGGCTGTAGCCAGGCAGCACTGGCACGCCTGAGCCAGCACAGGAGGAGATGAGGCAGAACCTATGACAGGTTGCATCGCTGTCCTTGTCTGAGTGGGACCATGTTTCCATGGGAGCAGGGTGGCTCCCACAGCTGCCTGGTTTGAAGGTGACCAGAAGCTCTCCCCACTGCTCCTCTGCCACCACCTCAAGATCACTCCAGTACTTTGCTAAGTCACAGATGGCGTTATAGTCCTTTGGGTAAGGTGTCCGGCCACCAGATAAAGGGCTCCATGAAATAGCCTGGGTGCAGGCTATTTCTCACACGTAAGAGCACAGGGCTCTGGAGGACAGTGTTGGGTTGGAGTCAGCTTCTCTTGGCGATGCTGGCGTATCGTCTCACAACTAGTTCCCACGCAGACAGCAGGACAGGCACAGCAGCAGCAGGGAGGCAGCTTTCGCCAGCGCTACCTTTCTGGAAATGATGAGCTCTAATTAACTTAAAAGCAGACAAAGGCACTCTTTGAGCAAAGCAAATTGCAAGGTCTGTGCTGTGCCAAGAAGTGGCCTCGCAGGTCATGTTGTGCACTAGCTTTGCACAAGGTTCAGGTGGTGAAAAAGCCAGCAGCGCTCCAGTTTGTGCCCCCAGCAAGCGGCTGGGTCAGGGCAGCTGGGCACTGTTACCCACTGTGTCACAATGAGCACCTGAATTAGAAGATTGCGCAAGTACAGCAGCACCCCGTGGTGCTTCCATTATGCTCTATAACCTGTCCACTGTAATACAAGAACATAAAACATTTTATGGTTAGGGAATGCCACTGGAAATTAGTTAATGAATGCCGACTGAATTCTCTCCACACAAGGAGAGAATACTATTTTTCTGACTTTGTGTCTGAAGGTCCTAACTATACTGACCAGTCAAGTTTGGGAAAGCAAACTTTATTTTTGTTTTCCTTGTGACGATGAAGTCAGTATGAACATTTGGTTTTTTTTTTTTTTCCCATAGTGTTTGATACCATGAATATTAACATTTGAAGACAATATTTGAACTCTGTACTTCCAGCTCAACCTGTTGAAAGTTTAGGGATATGTGATCATGCAACTTCTTCCAGGTCTTATTCCATATACTGAAATTAACTGCTTGCTTATATTCTGCTATATATGAAGTGAGTTAAACTACCTGTATTTTGTGCTCAATTTTCTGTATGCCTGCTTGACAGCATATGGATCCTCCATGGTGTTTTTTTGCTGCCCCAAACTGCAAAAAGTACAGAATGAAAAGGGTGTTAAAGCTATTGTAAAGATCCCAGATCTCACTGGCTTGTGTTTATTTGGGTTTTTGGTGTCTGGCTGATGGGACTCGGAAGCCTCTGGGAAGTGGCTGAACACGGAGATGTTCTCTTAAATCCCAGGGTTCAGGCCACCGCCGGCAGCCCCAGGCTTTACTGGTGCCCCATCTTATTTTTGAGATTTTCAGCATTGGCTTAAAAGTATGTGCACGTTCAGCCCACTCCAGGTTCTGTGTGCCAATAACCACTGCTGTGAATAGTCTAAGCCTCCACATCTATTGCAATGGTGCTATTTATTTCCCTACAGTCATTTTCAGAGTAGTACTAAACATTTCCAGGTGCTTCTGTAGGCATGCCAACCTTCTGGCAACTTCCAGTTTAAACACACCAACGTGACTTTTCTGTCTGTGCCAGCAGCCTGGCTCTGTCCTGACTCATGTACAGCCCACCCTTCCTCTCCCATTTCTCCCACCGCTAAAGGTTTCCCCAAGGTCATGCATTCCCCCCCCCCATACATAAAGGCTGTGGATCTGTGCCTTCGTACGTGAGGCAGTACTGCAGAGACAGCAGCGCAGAGTCTGGGATTTCAGGTTCCTCCCCTGAGCATGAATTTGGGTTCTCACCTCTCTCCCTCCCACTTATCCCTGCTACCAACATGTGCAGTCATTCCTCTCGTGATGCTCACCAAGTGACTCACACAGGCATATTGTGTATTGGCATCTCTCCCACTACAACTGCTGGCTTCTTCCGCCACTTGCCTCTACCCCTGCTCCAGAACCGTCTGTCAAGCACACCAAACCTGTTACCAACTGGAGGGTGGGTCTCAGCCAGGAGCTACAAGCCTTCCTTCACCGAGGTTTCTCCCCTCACAAGTAGCAGCACTATGGCAGGAACTGCCCTGCGATGCTCCAGTGGGTCTCATCTTCCCATTTCTCTAAGTCTACTTCAGCTCAGCCATGCTCATCTCAGGAGAACCCCATGCTCTGCTCTCCTTGTGCTGTGCGCATCTCCTCCCGCTCTGCCCAGGGAACGGCGACCGGCAGTTCATGCTTCGGGTGCGTTGGTCTCTGAAGGCCTGTGCTGGGTCAGCTTAGCCGTCACCCTGAGGCAAACCAACCCTTTGACCAACTCACTGACCATACAATACCAAAATAAAACAGGCAGTCTTTTAATGGCAGTCTTTTTGGTGGTGGTTCAAGATGACTCTGGGCTGTACACCCAGAAGTAATGTATAGGGGTGGAGATTTGCCAGCTAGGGGTATGTTGCCACTCACCTCTGGTTTTAAACCTGCTCCTGAGCATATGAAACCCTCCAGGCTGCAGCACATGCTGTGTGCTTGCCAAGTGCCCGTCCCCGCTGGGTGGGCCGGGCTGCATCCCACAGCCTTGCAGTGCAATAAGCCCCTTCCCAAAAGCTGCTCTGGAAAAACGGCTGAGTTTGGAAAGCAACTCAGTTACTGAAATGTAGACGACTTTTAAAATATAGCATTTTATTTGTGGCAGACAGTTTTCCTGAAATTACAGAAAATAGTACTTCTCCTTTTAAAAAAAATGGGTTGGATCTTCTTACAGCATCAGTCTGCAGAGAAGCAGCAGATGACATCAGGCTGTGCTTCTAGCAGAGGAGAAATCTGTCTGGACACTCATTATGTGAATGAGACAAAGAAAATCCTGTTGGGAACCAACTGCCAGTTTCAGGCAGGTGGATGACAAGGCAGAAACCCCTAGCTGGTCTTACAAGGTTACAGCGTGCAAGTCTCTGTCACCCCACAGCAAGAGCACCAAGCCCCAGGGGACAGCAGGGGATTGCCAGTGAAACCCCCAGAGCCATGAGACCCTGCCCAGCTCCTCCCAGTCCCAGGGGAGCTCAGCTCCATGGGCTGGGGACACCCAACTTCCCCTGAGCACCTCACAGGCCCAGGGATCAGTTCCAGGGGTGTGGGAGACACTATAGGGTGCAGGAGAAGAGCATTTCAGGATTGCACAAGGCTTATTGCAGGATGCGCAGGGGAGGAACCAAACATGGGGAAACACAGGGATCAAGGTGATTTGGGGACAACAAACATGGGAAAACAGGAATAAGGGGATTAAGTGTCCCATTGTATGTAAACAGGGGGCTGGTGGCCAAGGACAGACGCTGGTCTGGCTATGCCTGGGCCTGACGAACGCAGTCTGTCCTGTTTGCTCACCAAATGCCGTTTCTAATCCTTCCTGGGCTGAGGGCTCTCCCTCTGGGGCGGGTGCCAGCATCCGAGTTGTGTGGGGATCTGCATCTGCATGGAGCTGATACCAAGGAGGAGGTGAAGGGGTTTGGGAGCCCAGGCACCCTGTCTGTCTGTGTGTGTGTCTGCCTGCCTGTCTGCTAAGAGTGGCCTGCAGCCTCTAGGGGCTCATATGTCCTGGTGGCAGAAACTGGGGATACTGAGACCCAGGGGCAGGTACAGGGCAGACAGCATCTGAGCCCAGCTCCTGGAAGGACCCACACTGCAGGTATGTATGTCTGTGCATACGTCTGTCAGCATTGATCTGTGTGCCCCTTCTGGGTCAGAATCAGCACAAACAGAAATTGAGCAAGACCACACAGGACATGCTGTCGGCCTCTTCTGGCACAACTGCAGGCGGTCACTGACAAAGCAGCTTCAAAGCAAGTGATTCCCAAATAAATAATGCTGCAGGCCCCATAGGAAGAGAGGTTTGTCCAGAACTCAGGCTGGGGATGCCTGGCCAGGCGCACCGGTGGTTCTGCCAGGAGTGCATTTCCTCTAAGGAACTGCTCGCTTGTAAATTACCCCAGCAGCGCTCTCAGTGGGCAAAGAGGAAGAAATTAACAGCTGTTTTCCCAGCTATTTTTTATTCAGTGAGGTGACACTGAAGATGCAAAATCCTTCATGAAAAAGGGAGTAGAGTCCAATGGGGTTCCCCATTCCTGAGCTGTAAGAGCTTCCCGGCGGCAGCTCTGAGGAAAGGCAGGCAGAGAGACCAGTGAAGAAACCTCTTCCCTGGTCAAATAATGGTGCAGAAGATGCTCCTGTGGTTGTGGCAGCCCCCATCCACCCTGGTGGTTATGCTGGAAACTCTCTGACTACCAGCCGCCACGCAGGACCTCGGGGCCCCTCCTTCAATGTGAGGCCGTGCTGGGGGGTTGATCAGCATGCACTCCATATCGAACCTGGGAAAAGGAGAGACACACCATATTTGGCTGTGAGTAGGGTGGAATGGTGCTTCCAGAGCAGCCTTAGAAACTCTCCCTTGAGGTTCACCCTGCAAGGAGGAAAGGCGCAGAGCAGTGCTGGCAGGTGCACAGTGCTCATCACACGACATCTGTTCCAAAACCCAACTGGGACAGAAATGGTTGGAGAATTGAGACAGAACTGCAAAAACTGCTTTCTGTGAGTTCGCAGCCAACACCTCTCAGTGACTGCAAGTTCTGGGGGATGGGGCAAGAGCCTGCAGAGGGAGAGTCAATGCTGGGACCTCCCAAGAATTGCTTAAAGGGGCCCAGATTTGGAAACCCAATGGAGGAATACTGGGGCTAAGGGCACTGGAGGAGGTGGTGAGTCCTCCCTAGTGCACGTGACTTTCATGCTATGGGATTCTGGAGGACCAGGTGAGAGCATCACCAACCCGGGAGACACCATGGCCTAACCTCCCTCCAGTAATCCAAGTCTTCCAATTTCACTGTGTCCTCACCCACACCCTGGACCAAGATTTGTGATCCAGAGAGAAGAGTCAGGGTCAAATTTCTAGCTAAGAAGAACAATCCACTGACTACCCAGCCCGTCCACGCGTGACGGAGCTTTCCCTCCTCAGGCATCTGCTGCAGAAGAGTCCTGGTCTAGAGTGACCTGTTTGGAACAAGACTTATAATGATGAGAGTCACTGAGATCTGGGTGACAGCTGACAGCTAAGGAAAGCTTTGCAATACCCATTAGAGGTCTGCAGCTACACAGGTACCTCTGAAGACCACCAGAAGACACATTCTCACACTGGCACAAAGACCAGAGTAGCTAAATCATGCCCGGGAAAAACAAGCACTCCAAGATCCATTTTCCCATTCGCCATTCACCTTGCCCTGGTAGCAAAAACCTTGAGGTGAAACCTGGAGCATGGAGCCACCCTCCTCCCACCAGCACAGAAGCACAATGCAGACTGGGGGTGGCTCTGGCCATTCCTCCTTCCTTCGACTTTCTCACCCCAGGCTGCAAACACCCCAGGGCTGTCTGTGCTGCAGGGATAGCAGTGCAGCGTGCAAACGAAGCAGCCAGGCTTCAAAGCCAGCACTGCACAGGAGAATGAGCTGGCCAGGGCACAGGGCAGATGACCCTGTGCTCAGAGACATTGTGAAGACTGACACTGGCCTGTCAAGGAATAATCCAAGTCCCTCAGTTGGCTTGAGAGGTATCCCATGAGGAACCTCTTGGCTCTGCTTGATCTGGAGTCCTCATCTGCAGTTCACGACGCATATGGGGCCGGTGCCATGGGTCAGCAGGTGTGGGAAGCTGGGAAGAGGAGCTACAGGCTCTGCTGGAGCAGAGCCCTCCAGTGCTTGCCTGACACAGGAGCGCAATGGTGGCTCCAAGGTCACAATTGTACCCCATGGTGCCAGGGACCTCACCTTTTCTTGAAGGTGAGAAGCACGTTGTTTTGGATGATGCAATCCTCTGCATTTGACATTGGTCGCAAAATGGATTTCTTGGATGTCCCTTGGAAAATGAGGTTTTCCTGCACTAGGCCTTTGGCTTCATCAAAAAGAGCAATCCCATAGTCCTGAAAGGACTGGATCCTGTTCTTGGTCACCTGAAAAATAAGCTTTAGACAGGATGGCCCAAGCAGAAGGACATTGTTCATATGACTCTTTGATCAACACAAAACCAAACCCCAAAGCTCTTCTGCAGGCTCACTAGAACTCCCTGGCAGTTTGGGAGCATACCAAGGGTTCAGACTGGACACGCCGTAGCCATGCACACACAGCCTTTCCCAAAGCCTTCCACGCATCACTGGTGGCCCCAGCGGGCAGCTCAGCTGCTGTCACTGCTAGATGCCACAACCTTCACTGCAGCTGGTACCCAACCCCCTGGAGAAACACAAGCACAGATGCTGCTGAACATGAACCTGATGCTGCTCCTTGCCCTCCAGGTTTCAAACGGTTGTAGTGACAGGCTGTCACTTCTTTGCATATTAAAAAAGAGCACTTAGGAGTCTCCTCTTCCCAAGAAAGACAAGGCCACAGCTCTCGCTATGCCATCATCTGGAAGATGAGTGTGGTCCCTTCTCCTCCCGGGCTCCACAGCAGCAGCTGCTGCGATGCTCCTTGCCCAGCAGTCCTCCCCACCCAGCACTGCACACCACCTCACCTGCTCTCAGGCACCTCCTGGGCTCTGCCAGTGGGCAGGTGAGAAATGACAGCACTACAACATCACCAGACTTCAACAAGGACTGTGCCACCTGCTGTGCTCCCCAAATGAACCCTGCACGATAAGTTAAATTGCATTCTGATGCACAATAGCTTCACCTCAGCAAAGAACAGAACAGAACAGAAGCAACCCTGAGCCAGGTGCTGACACTGGGAACTGGCCAGATGCTGGAACACCGCATCTAACTTTCAGAAGATCTAGTTCAGACAAGAGCTACCCCAGTTCTTCAGCACAGCTCACACAGCCCGCAAATCTTCAACAGATGCCTATGGGATCACCCACTTGACTGTGCCACTCAGTTAAATACAGGGGACAAGCGTGGGAGAAGATGGACTTTGTTGAATGTCATTGCACCAAAATGCACAGGATTCTCTTTGCCGCTCTGAGGGAAGAGAGGTCTCCTACAAGCCATCTGTGAATCCACATGTGGGAAATGATGGCTGAGCTGTGCTTTACCAAGGCCTGAACATCAGACAGATGCGACAAGCCACCTGTGGACCGCTGTCAACGAGGATACAGCCTTGAGACAGGACTTCCAAAATTCATTCTTTCCTTTGCCACTGAGCAATGGCATAAGCTCGCACAAGCCCTTCCCTCATGTGCTTCCCACCTGAAGAACTGCTGCTGCTCATAGACCTCTTCTCACATTCCTCTCACTGTAGGCACTGAGGATTCTGGGGCAACACAGCCAGCACCACCAGTACGTGTGTGCTTTCCTGCTGCACGTGAGCAATAATAAGCACGGACCCAACAACGCTGGGACTAGGGAAGATTTCACCTCCTCCCTCTGGACCCTACAGAGCACTTCTAAACCTCCCTCGACAGTTGTTAGGAGGTGACACAGTTCAAACCCACTAGGGATGTAAATCTCACTCTCTTCTGAGCAGTGCATTCCAGTTTTGCACTGCTGACCCGAATAAAAACATATGTTTACTTAATCCCGACCTACACCTTCCCTCAAACAATTTCTGCCGACTTTCCTCCACCCTATTCCCAGTGACTGCCCATGAAAAACCTGGAATTAAGGAGTGCTGGTGGGAGGGAGCTCTGGAGCAGGGCTTTCTAGAGCACTAGATCAGGGCAGCCCTGGCTTTGTCCTGCCAAGGCTTGGAAACCACCAAGGATGGTGACTCCACACCGCTCTGTGACCTGTCCGAGGGCTGCACCACCCTCCAAGGCAAGAGACCCCAGTCTCCCCCGCGGATCTCCCAAGGTGCTGTTGACCTTGTTTTACTGCCTGACGCTGCCGAGAAGGGCTTGGCTCTGGCTGCTGTTAGACCCCCCTTGGCCTCCTCTTTGCCAGACTAACCAAGCCCAGCTCCCTCTGCCTCATCCTACCAGCCATGTGTCCTGGCACTTGCCCATCCTGGTAGCTCTGCACTGGACCCTCTCCCTTTTCTCCACCTCCCTCTTGACCTTGAGGTCCCAAACCGGACACGACATTTCAGATGCAGCCTCCTGACGGAAAAGGAGACGGGTGACGACTTCGCTCAATCAGCTGGACAGACTTCTAGTGTAGCCTGGAAATCGCAGCCCCTCTAATCACAGGGTCGAGGACGAGATCCTGATTGTCCGCGCCTCCAGCTGGCAATGCCCGGGCAGTCCCGTCTGTCCCGCTCCCGCTCACCCAGGGAGGGAGGGCAGCAACAGCAGGCTCTGCCTCGCCTCCGCCCCATCCGCAGGGACGCGCAGGCCGGCGTCCCCCATCCCTCCGCGCGACGCACCTGCATGTCCGCCGCCCGGAGCAGCTGAAGGCCACACCTGCGGTTGCCAACGATGTCGTTCTCCACGATGACACCCTCTCCCTTGGAGACGATGCCGTGGCTGCTGTTCTTATAGATGCCGTTGCCGCGCAGCTCCACCTGGCACTCGGCCTCGACCAGCACGCCTCCGCGGCTGTTGCAGGAAATGCTGTTGTCTGCAATGCGCGTCAGCTGGCTGCTCTGCAGCACGGCCACCCCGCCGCCGCGGTTGGCGTGAATTACGTTGGCAGCGACGTTGAGCGCTTCGCTGCTCTTGACGTGCAACCCAGCAGCTGCCAACCGACAAGAAGAGCGATCGGTTAAGAGCCTGCAGCCTCAGCCACGGTGACCACAAATGCATTTCTGTTTCTAAAAGCTACTCAGTTTCTTCTGTCACAATATGACTTTCTGATTGGGAGCTTAAGGACGAAAATACACCCGCTCTCAGGTCTCGGCGCAGCGTTTCTCCAGGGTGCTCCTGGCCTGGTGGCGGAGGAGGAAGACCCTGGCAGACCCCAGTGCTGGTGTAAGAGGACAAACCCCCCCCGCCTTGGATACAAGGAGTGTTAGCGTGAATCTGAGGAGTGCTGTGTATGTTTAACTAAGGAATATTGTATATGATTAAGTTAGCAGGAATATAGACTCTTTCCTTTTCAATTAGGCATTGATATTAGTTAATCTAAAACTAGGGCTGAGGTGTCTCGGCCATCACCTCACTCATTTAATTAATGACAAATGTTTGCTTTTAGAAGAAAAATGAGTGAGAGTTGCTAAGAGAAAATAGTGTTAGGTTGCTTCTGTGTAACAGGAGTTAAGATGCCTCCACCAAGATCACCAAAGACCCCTGAAGAAAGGAAAGCATGCATGGAAGAAGCTGAAGCGGCGCCAAGAAGAATGACTTAGTGCCAATTATATAACTTATGTAGATTAGAATGAATATGTATTAGATAGGTAGAATATGTATGGACATATTGTAGAAATATGATAAGGCAGCTGGCTTTGGCGTGCTTGATTTGCAGAAAACCACCAAGCTTGTGCAACCCCAAAATACATTCGTAGTGTCTCTCCTGAGTGTGTGATTCTTGGCAGGTTGCACACCGGGTGATGAATCCGTTTTTTGGATAACACTGCTGGGCCAGGACAACACACCGTTCTGCATGCTGCCCCTTCTCCTGGAGCCTGGGCAGAGCCCCGGGCCCCGAGCTCACCTCCATTGTGGTTGATGCTGTTCAACTCCACCAGTGCCACGCTGATGGGATGCCGGGCAGCCAGGTACTCCTCCTCGCTGTCAGGGTCATTTTCCCCACCGGCACCCTCCCTCTCCTCCTGGAAGCTCTCGCTGGCCCCCTGGCCAGGGGGGTAGTCACCAGCATGGTCCTTGCGGCAGAACACTGCCACCCCATAGATGCTGTTGTGGCTGATCTGGTTGTTGATGAGGTGTGGGAGGCTGGAGGACATCATCCACACGCCACAGCCCTTGTTGCCTGTAGTGCGGGGCAGCACAGCCCACTGACTCAGCAGTGCTTGGAAACCCACAGCCCTGCCCCAGGCGGCTGGTGGTCCACACGTGATGCAGATGGCATAGAGCTGATCATCCTCCCTGGGCACACAGGAGGGCTAACCCTACATGTCAGGGGCTCACAGCAATCCTTTGGTCCTGACATGGTCCCACTGGGCCGATCTGAAAGTCTGTGAGCTTAGTGCCTTCACTTCCCCATCTCCACCCTCTCCTGCCCCTGTCCATGCTATGACACCAGGTCAAGTGAGCTGGTGTAACTCATGCAACCAGGAGGTAAACCCCCACCACCCTGGGGCTCTGCGGGATGGCCAGGCTTAGCTCTATCTGACGGCTCCACAGGCAGGTGGCTTTGCCACAGACAGGCAGCCACAGTGCTGGAAGCCCATGTGCTACCAGCAACCCCTCCCGGGATTAGGCATGCCCTGGTCTCTCCTCCTCCAGGACTGGGAGTCTCCAGGGCCAGGGAGCAAGCAGCTCCTGGAGCACCGAGCCAGATTTCCCTAAGGCTTGGCCTCAGGGGCCTAGGTGTATTCTCCAGTGTCTAATGCAGGCTGAGCTGCAGCTTCACCACCCCCAGTGTGGCTGGAGGCTACGACCATCCTCCTCCTGCTCTGGCCACCGCCAGAAACCTCTGGGAACTCCCCATCTGTGTACCTTACCCTCGCTGCAAGGGGCTGACACTGGCTGGCAGCAATACCGGCCACCACCGCCTCCAGCGTCACTAGCAGGACAGATGGACAGACACTCACAGAGCCATGCTACATGAGCACCTGCATCCTGTCTCTGTCCTAAACAGGGCCAGAGAGGAGCACAGACCCTCCGGGACTTGGACCTGCGTCCTAGCAGCAGTGGGCCCTCTGCAGCACTTGTCCCTCTGTGGCTGCTTTAAAAAAGCTATTTCCAGCTTCCTAAGAAAATCTCATGGGGAGTTTACCCCTGACAGACATTAGCCCAGTTGTTAGCTTACAGGCCCTGCCAGACTCTTCCAGCCTCGGAATAGGTGGGTGCAGGACAGCAGCAGATGTGGCTCCCCTTGTCCCGTGGGGACCACACGTCCTCTCCTGCAACCCTGTCCTGCACGAGGGTGACAGTGCAAGGATGGCTACCCTCTCAGGGCTCAGAGGTAAGCTCCTGCCATCCACTGGAGACAAAGCAGTGGTCTCTTCGCAGGGAGAGGGATCCTTCTGAGCCACAGATGGGCAGCACTGGCAGCAGGACCTCTGGAGCACTTGTGCTGGGCTGGGCCTGCTGCCATTCCCTGGCAAGCCTTCTGGGCACCCCCCGCAGCCCCCTCCTGGGCACCCCCCGCAGCC
>WEKW01021908.1:140129-153315 GCA_013389905.1 Sula dactylatra | reverse complement strand
CCCCTCCTGGCCACCCCCCGCAGCCCCCTCCTGGGCACCCCCCGCAGCTGGGGAACGCACCAGAGGTAGAGGGCAGCCCAGCCAGCCCAATGGGATGGGGGACGGGGGAGAAGGCAAGAATCATTCTCCACCCGAGCTTGCTCCCTTACCGTAGATGGCATTTCCTTCGATGAGGCCCTTCCCGCAGTCGCCCACCACCACGCCGTCTGAGTAGCCGCAGGAGATGAGGTTGTTCCTGAGGACGGGGTCGCCCCCGTGGCGGATGTCCGCCCCACCCCACTGGTTCTCACAGATGATGTTCCCTAGGGCCAGGCAGGGGGGATGAGGTGACTGCACAAGCCCCCCTCCCATGGAAGAGCAAGGAGACCTGGCAAGCCAACAGCAGCCCCACTGAAAAGCTCCCGTTGCCTGCAGCAGAGCGCAAGCTTCAGGAGCTTCCCCATTCCCCCACTCCCTGGTGATGCTCTCCCACACAGGACACTGGGCATTAGCAGTTCCAGTAACCACCACTTCCCTGCCCTCTTATGTGTAGGGCAGAGCGGAAAACCACTCACAGGTGTCACGACAGTAGGGAAACATCAATGGCAGCTTTAGCTTATAAACTGGATGGCACAGGTGGGAAAAAATGCAGTCAACACGGCAGACTGCTCTGGAGCACAGATCCGTGTCATAGCTGGGCCAGAGATGAAGGGAACAATAATTTGGAGGACACGCTACAGAAAGACATGCTCCCTCCATCAAGGGCAGAAACGCCAACGAGGTTTGCAAACCAGGGCAGTATTGCACCAAAAGTCACCAAAGAACCGTAAGAAGATAAATTTTGTAATCAAACAAACAGAGCTTAAAGAGAGAAACAAACTGGGCATAACAACATCGTTTTCATTCCCATACCTGTGATTTGGCCTCTCCCGTTCTCATTCACTGCTATTCCAGCAGCCAGTCCTTGGAAAATATGATTCCCGCTGAGGCAGGAGAAGAAAAGGAAGTTACTAGCAGCAGTGTTGCCTGCTCATGGTTTGCACCAGTGCCAGTGCAGTGAGTCTCTGCACAGGCACCAGTCTCCCTTGCTGGCTGCCCATCACAGCCAGTTGCCTGCGCCCAGCAGTGAGCTGGGCACGGGGCAGCCACACAGCAGGGTGCAGAGAGAAGCAAGCACAGTCAGGAAGGTATATGCAAAAGCAGAGCAGAGCTACTGGCAGCTGAACCGCTTTCAAGGAGGTGAAAGCACAGAAGAGGCATGGAGAAACACCCGTCAGTAAGAGCATTCGAAGGTGGGAAGTGCTCATGAACATCCAAACGGCCACGGTGTCAGACCAGTTGTCTATCCAGCCAGGGTGCCCTCTCTAGGAGTGGCCAGCCGCAGCTGCAGGCACAGGGGATGTATGGACAGGGAGAACCAAGCGCACCCCGGCCGCTCCAGCCCAGTGGCTGCCGGCACCCACAGCTACCCCCACGCTCGAGACACACTTTCCTTCTCCTCAGGATCAAACTCACTCCTCTGCAAAGCACCCTGCATGCTTGCCTCTCGCAGCACCATGCAGTACACCCTGTGGGGAGGCAGGCCACCCGCTGCCAGCTGCCGTGGCCTTCCTACACCCATGGGTGGCATGCAGCAGGGGGGTGCGAGCTGCAGACCCCCATGCCCCCAGGAAAAGTGTGGGAGTGGCACCACGTAGCAGCTGAATCCCACCTAGGTCAATGTCGCAGAGGAGTCTGTGAGGGCTTTAGCCTGTTTCCCCCGTCCTCCCCAACGCAGGGAGGAGGCGAGAGAGGCTTTATCAGCCCTAGGACTGCTGTTCTGAGAAAAGCCCTGAAGGTAGCGGGCAGACGGCGATCGTGGTTGATGGTGGGAAACATTAAACAGTGGCGGGAGCAGAGGCAGTGCTGCACTGGGAACGACAGCCTGGAGAGCACACGTGGGCCCCACAGCACCTGAGAAGAGGTGTCATCCACTGCCCTTTGGGCTCCCACCTACTGCCTGTCAGGAGGAACGAAGCCCAGGAGCCCCAAGCCCACGACCAGCTCCTCCTCCACGTGACCCCAAATCTCTGGCTTGCCGCTGAGGTTCACAGCAGAAGAGCAATCAGGTTGATCATGAAGAAAAACCACCAACCACCTGCAGTGTCTGGCACCCATTCTGCCCCGGCATCCAGCCAGGAGTACTCACTGGAGATGGTTCCACTCACCCTGGGCAGGGAAGGGAGCGGAGGAGCGAGCCGGGGTGGGAAAGCAATGCCCGTGACATGCGACCACCAGCAATGCACGACCATCAGTGCTGGCTGGGGACAGAGGGAGTGGGTGCAGCGCTTCACACCGTTGTGCTGCTCCCGGGGTCGAACGCAGGCAGAGTGGGGGCCCCCTGCCTCGCCAGGCAGCTAGTGCCTCTGCTGTCCTCCACTGCTCTGGCATGGCTGCCCCTCCACTCGCAGCTGCCTGCTCAGGCAGGGCCGCTTGGTCTGGCAGCCGAGGAAGCACCCACCACGCTGCCACAACACAGCTCATCAGCGGCCCCCAGAGAATGGAAAGCTGCTTGTGGGCTGCAGGGCTTGGTGTGACACACGTGCCTGCCTCTAGAAAGAGGGACCAGGTGAGACACAAGGTGCCCGCACTTGAAACCCATCCTTGCACCAACAGCTGCAGGGTAAGGAAAAAGAGAACCCGTGAAGCCGTCCCAGAGGCAATTCCCCCAGGAACACAAGGCAGGGGCTCTCAGCTGCCCAAGTGCCACCACTGCCAGGCAGTGCTGCTCTCAGCGGCTTAGGAGAGCAGGCAGTAGCCTTGCACCACTGGGCACAATCACACCTGGCACCTCCCAGCCTCAGCACAGTGGGGGACACGTCTTACCTGAACTACTTTGTCGCTGCCTCTGAGGGTACCTCTGACGGGAAGACATACGCATCCAGGGGCCTGTATCACGCTTAAAAATGGCACTCAGCACCCGCATCACTGGCACACTTCTCAAAAGGACACCCCCCTGCTTTCTGCAGGAAGCCCCTTGCAATGCCCCACGGAAACCTGTCCCCCAGCCAGGCAGCTGCAGGCAGTGACACGGGACGGAGCTGGGCTTGCAGCTCTCGGGGATGGACAAAACAGTATTCTGTTTCCAGCTGTGGAAAAGGCACCCAGCAAAGGACTTTACTGCTACCATAAACCTCTCCCTTCTGCCAGCCCCGCCTGCCCACAGCTGCACACGCCACCCTGTGGGTGAGACCCAGCCATGCCAACAGCCCCCATGGAGACCCATGGTGCCGCCAGGACAGCGCTGGTGCACACAGCTTCAGCTAGCACCGGAGCCTGCCTCGAGCCAGCACAGCTGAAAGGCAGCACAGAGCAGCACGCACAAGCAGAGCCGGGGAGCTTCTCCCAAACAGATGGCTGGTCGGGAGAAAAAAAAGGTGTCTTCCCACCGAGCTTCCTCCCCATCATCTCCTACATGCCAGCAAGCACAGATGGTCATACATCAGTCATGAGGTGCAAGCTGGGGTTGCAAACGACATTGTGAGAAATTACAGAGGGAAAGATATCTAGTGAATCTCTCCATCCTGCAGCGTGTTTCCTCTGCACCTCTGAGCTCTGCCATTACAACAGTTTTTCTCAGAAGTTAATACCTCTCTGAGAGACCACCTTCACAACCCCTTGTTGGAAAGCCTGGCCCTGACCCCCGAGTTTTCAGGGCTGGTATGTCTGGTGCAGACTTCTCCTCTCCCGGTCCCAACCTAGACTAAGTACCTTGGTCCATACAGGCAGTCTGTCTAAACCTCATCGGCTCTGCACACGGATCATGAACCTGCAAGAAGTTGCTTTCATTAGGACTGCAAGACTAGAGGCTGAAGCACTGTTAATTATCAACAGTTCCAGCATGAATACTTGCATCCTAGCTACAGGGCTGATCCAGGGCAACAATTTTCTTCCCTTTGTGCCCTACCCTGCTCTATAGCACCACGGTGAGTTCCTTGTCACCCACAGGCATGGTGAGAGGCGGGAAGGGGTGGTAGTACAGACAAGACGCCTCTCACATCTGCAGCCAATACTGTGCTCCAGCTGCTATCTCATTTCTGAGTTCATTGCTACCAGCTGATACCACCAGGTAAAGTTGGTGGCATCGACCTGAAGACAGCCTGCCAGACACCAATACTAACATATAAACTGAATGGTATTAAACACACACGTCAGTAGCTCCAGGTGTTTAAAACGGAAAGGTGAACTGGAATAACAATGATTGGAGTGCTGAGGTCCGTTACTGCTTCCTCCAAAAAGCACCATGACATGTGTGAGTTGTTCACCTTGAACAAAGCCTCTGTCCTTGTCCTGATTCACGGCAAAAACCCAGGACTGGCATTTGGCAAAGACCTGGGTGCAGCAAGCAGATAGAGAGAAGTCACTGAAAGGCACTAACACACCATGGTCCTATTTCTGCTCTATGGTGGGGATAGAAAAAAACAGAAGAAAAGTGTGCACAGTGGGACGACTAATTCTTAACAGATGAAGGAGGAAAGAGAGAGGTCAGTGCTAGCTAACATACCTCACAGCAGGGTTTCCATTATACAGAATATAAATGCCAGCTTCTTTATTCCCATAGATCTGATTGCTACGGATGATGCCTTTTCCGTTGCCAACGACGACAATGCCCGAGCGAAGGCCACTGTGTATCTTATTGCACTATGGTTTTATTTTTGCACATGTAGAGAGAATAAAAGCAAAAGGAAGGAGAGTCACTCATAAAAGTGAGCAAGAGGAGACAGCAACCACAGAGAAAAGCAACAGCTCCCAACCCTGCTGGGGAAAAGGGCAGAAGGGTACATAATCCAGCTAGCAAGAAATCACTCTCAAACGGTCAAGGCACGCTTAACTTTTACCTTTCTTTGGGGTTCTAGCACACAATGCCAAATTTCCCTTCCCATCATGCCTGCAGCCTCTTCTTCCTCCAGCAGTTCCTGGTGCCACCTCCAAGGGCTTCCCTGGACCTGCTGATGCTTTGTTCTCTGCAGCCGTCTGACACTGGGCAGGGCTGGTGGGGGTGCAAGTCCAACCCCTCCCCACAGCCACCAACAGGAAAAGACTCTCGGTGGTACCCCACAGGAGCTGCAGGCAGGAGTCCAAGCAGGGGACTTGGCATTACAGTGCAATGCCTTTTCTCAAGCTGCTAGACAGCGCTTTGCACAGCCTGAATGACCGCTGACAACAGCCATATGGCTGCTTCTCTCCACGACAGGGGCCAGCATCTCCCGTGAGGACAGGGGTACGCTGGGACTCTCTCAGCAGGACAGCAGTCCCAGCCTGGTACCTCGCAGCGTCTGGGTAGGAATCGCCAAACCAAGCAAAGCAACAAACAGCAGCTCAAAGCTGCAACCGAGGCCAGACACGGCCTGCTGCTCCATGGCTGAGCTGCCGCCTCCTCCTCCATGGGGCCACAGCTCTGCCAGCCCCATCTCCTGTGCAAAGCTCACATGGAGAGCTCAGTGCAGCCACAGGGTCACTCGGATGGTAGTTTGTATCTACCCCTCTGCATCCCCCCACACGGTGAGGCCCCGGTTCCTCCAAGGATGACTACAGACACAGTGTTCAGTAAACAGGGACAAGGTAACCCACCACACAGCTGGAGACACTACTGATTTGGACAAAAAGCCATGCTTCTGGAGAGCGGGCTGCTGCTCCCTCCTGCCTGAGGCAGAGCAGAGAGATGAGACCCTCCACCAACTCCAGGGTACAGAACATGATTCCCAGTGCAGGAGAAACAATTTACAGCACAGTGCTGATTTACTACCTTTCTTGCACGAGTTCACTCATTACACAGGGGTGTTTATTTGATAGGGGAACATCTCCCTCCCCTCCCCTCTGTGTGCAGCAATTTTAAGACACATACTATCACACAGAGCAGGAGACCATGCATGTACCATCAGGCAGCACTTCGCTATGCCTTGCCTTTGGGGTTAGCCGTAGTCTAATTCACCAACAAAAACCTAAGAAACAGGCTGAAGGGCAAAGCTAACAGAAAGGTCAGTGTTTTCTATACTGGGAGGTAGATCCCTGCTGCCCCTTGGAGAGCGAGAGCACGGGAGAGAAAGAGCGCGCTGCCCTCCAGCACAGCTTGGAGGGGTACGTACCAGAACAAGGGGGTTGGCTCCCTTACGAATGTCCACTCCAGCCTCACAGTTCGAATGGATGTTGTTGTCTGCAATTAGGCCTCCTGCTGACAGGCGCAGGAATATCCCTGACGCTTTGCAACGGTGGATGTCATTCCTCAGCATGATAACCTGCACAGAAGAGAAGCACCTGTAGTTGTAGTTAGAAGGACTGGGAAGAAGACATGACGAAAGGGTATAGCTCTCCCTTCTGCAGCCTCTGTGCATCTATGACCTCTCTGCCTCTCCTGCAACCTGGGGTGTGCCAGGCATGTGGGCCAGATGAAAGGAAGATCAGCGCGCGTGGACGAGTGCTACGGTTAAGCCTCTTGGGCATTACCCACTGGCATGGGTCTGCTTGGGAACGGGGACCCTCAGTGCTTGGTGCTGCACAGCCAGAGCAAAGACATCCTCTTGGCCTGACACGTTCCTCCGCTTGACAAAGCCCGCGTTCAGGTGTGCCCGATGGCTTCACTCACTGCATTGCGCTGGTACGCCATCAGCAACAGCGAGCGACCATTCCCCGTCCCACCTCCACACCTCTCACGGTGCAACAGACCTGCCCCCTCCCTGCTCGGGCAGTCCCCATTTGCATCACTGTCCTCTCCGTACACAGTCAGGCGACAGGCTGCCTCCTGACCGTCTGGTGCACAGAGCTGCTCGGAGGCGGCACATCAAAAGCCACGGAGCCTCCCATGAGTCTCCCATGAAGCTGACTGGGCCAGTGTGCTACAGCACACATGCTCAGCATCTGACCTGTCCATCGCCTTGTGCCTTCGGAGCAAAGATCCTGCCGTTTGGGGGCAGAAACGGCCCAGCCAGCAAACTGAAATCACTGACACCACTCATAACAACCTAGTTTCTTCTAAGGAAATAAACAGATAAATATTTACACAGCAGCAATCTTTAATATTTTCCATCTATACTAAATCACGTCTTAAATCCGTGTCTTATGAGTGCTAAGAAATAATCTACACATCGCCTTTGCATATCCCACTTCAATGAGCAACACAGATCAGAAGGTAATTACATTACACTTCCTTTTATTTGCTTATTCCAAAAAGGTGCTTCGTTCCATCTCTTGACTAAACATGGAGCTCAGCAGGGCTTGACAGCCACCTGTCTTCATCAGTCATGCTTCGCTGCCCGGGAGGGACGCAAGAAATGCAGGCACCTGCTCCAGCTGGGTCCCACACACCAGACCCTGGTCCAGGCTTGCCCTGCTCCGGAGGGTCCTGGCCGTGCAAGGACACCGAGCCCTTGCCAGCTCCTCCGTGCTCCCGCTTCGCGTTGCACCTTGCCCCCATCTCACAGTCAGGCATTTCATTGTCTCCCATTGCCTGATGCTCTGACAGCCACCTCTTGATAAGAGCCTCTGGGATAATTCCTAGCTGACCAAATTCTCACTGAGATCAGCAGCTGGGCTGGCCTCATCTCCCTCCCATTTGCTACCAGCTAAAAGCAGGCTGCTGAGTGAACTGGAAGCAAACCGAGGGGAATAAAACCATAATGCAGTCCAAAGTGCTGGACCTCCATTTGTTGCTAGCCTAACTCCCATGAAAACAGCCCCCAAGCAGCTCAGAGAGGCTGAGCAGCGCTGCACCCTCACTCTGCGTCTGTGGGATGGCCTTTGGGACGGCACCTCTCGTACAGGTATCTCTTGGAAAGAAAGGAGCTGTCCTCCACTGCCTGAAAGCAAAGCGTTTCTGCAGGGCACAGGCAACAGTGCACAGAACTCCTTCTGTGGAGACTGCAGATGGGGAGCTAGCCCAATCACAGCAAAGCCCTTTCCCAGAACTGGGCAGAAAAAACATTCCCCTTCCTCTCCCTACACAAAACTTTTATGTGCAGTCTTTTAAAACAATAGACTGAAAAATGGGCCCAAATCCTGGGCTGCACCAACAAAGCGTTTGGGATGGTCTTGCTCTGGGCAAGCCTTCTGAGCCCCCCAACACCACCAGCACTGGGGATTTTGGCAGTGGGATTCTGCCCTCCCAGTCCTCACTGCCACCGTCCTGTCTGAAGAGGGGCACAGACGGAGATGGGGAGCTCCAGGCAAGCACAGGGTTAGATGATGCTGTGCAGAGGAAAAACGTCAGTTCAGCCTCCAGCATATGTCCCCAGCCAAAATCCCTCCTTACACCCCGCCTCTGCTTGTGGTAGGCACCCACCCCTGCAGGCCCTCCTGAAGCAGCCAGGACTGGCTGTGGCGAGGGGCAAGACCAGGGGTTGACACCACAGTCCCCAAGTCCCTGCATTTGTGGTATGGGCTGTGCTGGGAGCAGCAAAGGTGATGATAACCAGCAGCACTTTTACAGGGTGAGAGTTTGATTTACAGGTGGAGTGAGCCTCCCTACGTGACCCCAACATGCCACTGAGTTAACGCCTTCAATGTTATTGCATGCAGAAAGCAGGCAGCTTCATGCGACCTGCCTTTCATTTGGGATGGTCAACCCGAGCTATGCATAGGCAAGGAGCTGGTGGAGCAGGAGGGAGAGGCAAGAGGGCTCACAGCAGTCTTAACAGCACCTTACTGTTTTGTATGCAGCGCACTGCGTAGGTCAGATCCCTGAAGATGCTTCCTTCCAGTTTTGCTTGCCCTCGCGAATAAATGAATATTCCTCCCTTCCCATCCCTGAAAAGGCACTGTCGGATGATGCAGCCTTGCAGAGAGTTGGCCAAAGACTGGGCCTCCTTGTCCTGCTGCAGCTCCTGCTGCAGAGACTTGAGCTTAAGGCCCCTCTGAAGGGCATGCAGTCTGTCGCTTTGAAGCCTGCCATGCGTAACATCGGCCAGCATGGGACTCAGGCTGTGGGCTTGGTAGGGCAGTTTGTACACAGCCTGAACATCCTCTTCATCATCGCTGTGTAAATCACTGTCACTGGAGCTCGAGTCAAGGGCCAGGTACTCCTCCTCCTTTGCTGCCCGCAGGTTGTCTCCAAATTCAGTATCTTCCTGGGCTGAGCCAAGCAGGGCTTGAGAACCCACAGCAGAGAGGAAGCTGCTTTGTTCTTCTCCTACAACAATCTCACATGTTCTCACTGGCCCCAGCAGCGATTCCCCCCAGCCATCCCGCTCGGCCACGGGGCAGCCGGCTGGGTCAGGCTCCTGCAGGGATGCTGCGCAGGACTTGGCCAGCGTGGCCAGGTGCATGCAGGCCCAGTTACGGTCAGAGCTCGGGCAGCCCTCCACAGTCACAGAGGCGTTCTCACTGCCGGTGAACTCACAGTTCTCCAGGATGCAGAGGGCCACGCTGCGAAGGTGGATGCTGGACTGGCTGAAGGTGCAGAACTTCACCTGGCACGTCCCTGGCGCATGGATCTGCAGCTGCCCACTTTCAAAGTTGCAATTGTCGAACTGGACATAGCCTGAGGTGGTCTGGAGAGTAAGCACAAGGCGAGATCATTGCACAAAGCAAGAAAAAACAGTCTTGGAAGTACCACAGCAAACAAGCTCATGCTCACAAGCACAGTATGTGTTCAGGTGACACAGATACAGGCTCACACAGGCACAGATGCGGTGCTGCAAGCTGAGTTAGCAAGTATCTTGCAACAAGTGACACCTACTGACTTACTTCTTTGCTAACAACTTTTCCTTAAATTCCCTGCCAAGACACAGTTTTGTGGTCTCAGCAAGGCCCAGCAGTCATGCATGGGAGCAGACAGGGCCTAGGTGTGCAAGGATTACTAGACCTTAGCAATGCTCCCTACACAGAACAGTTGCACCCTTCAGAGATGTGTATTTGCCAGCTGGCATCATTAATGGACTCAGGGGTTTACTGGGTGAAGCAGCAGGTAAGATGACATCAAACACTGCCTGGTTGGCCTGGAGAGCTACAACGCTCCCTAGAGCTGTTAGCGTACTTGGTGGAAAGATGCTGCAGCCACAACGTGTCAAGCACAAAGGAAAACAGAGAAAGATTTGTGCCATACTGCTGCACAGGCATTGCATTGTGACACTGCAGAAGGGGAGACACCGTCAATTCCTCATTCCCTGGCTGTGGTTTCCCATCTGACTTGCTAGTACTCACAGCATTGTGAGCCATCCCTACCATGGCCTTCCTGCTTTGCTAGGCAATGCATATAGCTGGCAAACCATCAGGATAATTGTGCATGGCCAAATACCTCTGTTCTGCACGTGCAGGGTAAGTCTCTGCTTACCTACAGAAAAGGCAAACACAAATGCAACAAGGTACAGAGGGGCCAGGTCAGAAAAGCTGAGTAGCGTACGTGGAATTTCACTGTGCTCCTAATTTGACTAGGAATCTCCTAAATCATTATCTTCTCTTCCCAGGTTATCCCTCGATTGCCTAGTGCACCACACTAAAAGCAGACAGATCAATAGCTTGTGATAGGTGAGCTGGGGCAATTTTACAGAGATTTCCAGAGTTTGCAGCCAACACGCCATCCTAACATTTGTTTTCAACCTTGAGCGCCCTCAGAAGTGGTCATGCTGCGAAGAGGTTTTGAAATGCATTTCTTTGTACCCAAAGATAACCACACAGAAATCCCTTCAGCAGCTAGCCTGCTCCAGACTGAATCGTACCTTCCCTTTTTTTAATTTAAAAAAGCTAATTAAAAGGTATGCAATCAAATCAGCTTCTGAGAAGCTGGTTTTGAAAGCCATTCTGAAATTGCGACTTGCAGGGTTTTAATGACTGCCAGTAGGATTGGCATAAGTTTGCTTTTTCAATTTGGTTTTCATTGACAGATTTGAGAGGAAATGCTCTTGTTCCACCAACGGCAGCTGAAGGGCTGTACCTTCACCCTGCTGCGTGCAGAGACCAAAGCAACAGCCCGAAAGGTGAAATGGAGCCATGCTGACCAGCCAAATGCAGAAGACACCTCTGAGTGAGACACCATGTGTCCACTTCAGCGACCCAGCGTGTGACCATGGACAAACAGGGACTTCCTCAGCAGATTTGCGACTCAGTTTTCCCACCACGTGCCGCTGCATTATCTCCCTCCTGGGGACTTTCAGACCAATTCAGTTAAATATGTCACATAATAAAATGGTGAAAAGGAAATGCAACTGTAAATTATAATTAACAATGGGCTGACTCATCACAAGGAAGGTCTCGTTTCCAGAGACCCATCACTCAGACTGGGCACATGCCACTCTGGACCAGGCTGTGGCTGTCTGTGGGGACCAAAGTGTTGTCAGGGTAGACCACAGCAGCAGGGCTGGGCCTGTGATCCCATGTCCTGGCTTAGGGCTGGAGAAGATCCTGGGTGTCACAGCCAAGGGCTCCCAGCCCAAGCTGAAGGCTGACTGCACATCAGCGACAACTGTTTTTTCAGGCAGCGGGATTCGAGTACACCCAGCCTCTTGGGTTGCTCATGCCTTGCTATGTGGGCAGTCAGGAAGGTGGCTGTTGAGAAGGGAAAAATCACTGAACAAAGGAAAATGACTGCCAGCCTGGGAGCTGGAAGCCAGAAACATCCTTGAGAAGTGCAGCTGTGTCTTGGAGGTGCAGCTGGGTAAGGAGAAAACATTGGGTTTACTGGGTAATGAGATATCCTGAGATACCACCAATTAGTGCAAAAAACAAGGGACTATAATGGCAACTTATCATCTGGAAAAGTGGAAACAGTCTAGGAAAATAACATTGCTCTGAAAGAACAAAAATATCATAATCCATTGGCTGGTCCAGGTGAAAAATGGAAATTAACAGCATCTGTGGGTTGTTCAAAGTGGTGGTGTGCTACACTCTCTTAAAACAGACTTAATTTTTATGCACAATTGACCCTCTCTCTCTGAGAACATCCTGTCGTGCACATACTTTTCCTTCGCTAAACCAGCTGAACTCTGCACGAACCTGCTGTGAGATGTTGGACTGTGGCTGGGGTAGCCCCGCTGACACCAGACTGTGACACGGAGTGTCTTTGGTGTGAGACTCTGTTACCTTGCTGGTCCCCCTTTCGCCCCACCTTTGCAGCTGGTTTGGTTTGCCCTCCCACCTCTGGGGTGGCTGAGTGCCCCGGGGATGGTGTGACAGATGCACCCACTGTGACCGAGTGAACAGTGCTTTGGTTCAGGCATCACCAACAAGTAGCCCTGACTGGAGTCAGCCCTGCTGTGCAAACTGTGAGAACAGCGCCAGATCTCAGAGACTAAGGAGTCTAGCCCATGTCTTACCAGGAGCTAACTGTGCCAGCCTGAGCTGGGACTAGACAAAACCGAGACTGCTACAGCTGCACACCTACACAGACACCAAAGTGGGGGGGTTGACTACAAGTCCATCACTTTACGTTATAAATATTTGTAGCCCCCAGAGCCCATTGAGCTCTCCTGTACAGCAGCAGGCGGCAGCGAGGGATTTCCCTTGAGCTGAGAGACCTCTTAGCTGGCATCTGATATCTATAACAAGGTAAGTGACATTTTACCTAAATGGCCTAAAGGTATATTGTATGCTAGCAATATTTTTATGTATATATATCCAGCTGTAGCTTAACTATTAGAAGAGTAGTAAGTAGTAGAGCGTTTGACCACCATCTAAATTATTGTTTAAATAATCATTTAAATAATTGTTAAATCAGTGTTTCATTACCATTAAATTATTCCTTAATGACCATTTGATTACCATTTAATTATTATTCAATTATCAATTAATTATCTTGTGATGATCATTTAACCATTAATAAAACCTTGCATCCTCTGTGTCCCCGACTCCAAAACCCTAAGGGGCAACCTCGGGTCTCCCCTGGTGCTTTCTGCCAGAAGTCCCAGGTAGGGCCATTCTCCCCGGCTGCGGTGTAGAGCACATTTTTTACATCTTGCCCTGCCTGGACTGGCCCAAGGGCTACTGCATGAACTATCTAACTAGGGTTAATTTATTCAAAATTTATTTATTCTCGAGATAATTCTTCTTCCGGGTCACTTGATAGACAGGGCTTATGATCAGACTGTAATTTGGAATATGCATTCTCCGAAACCCCACGACGCCCAAGAAAGCTTGTGTTTCCTTTTTGGTAGTTGGTGGAGACATGGCTGTTATTTTGTTGATCACATCCATTGGGATCTGACGACGTCCGTCTTGCCATTTTATTCCCAAAAACTGAATC
>WEKW01021908.1:112625-131422 GCA_013389905.1 Sula dactylatra | reverse complement strand
GGGGGCGCGCTCCGTGCTTCCCGTGGGCCGGCAGCGGCCGCGGACCCGAGCCGGCGGCATGGTGTATGCGGGAGCGCTGCGTGACCGGCTGGAGAAGCGAATGAAGCGTCCGCCGCAGCTGATGCAGCTGCGTGTCTTCAGGATTCGGCAAATTGTTTAGGGTGAATATTTCCCACAGTTGGTGGCAGCAGAGGTCGAGTTTGTGCTATGACTCCGTTCTACTGATTGAACGAGCAGTCAGTTCCCAGAGCAGTCCTGCATCGTAACTGGGCACAGAGAACTTCCTGGGCAGCACATCTGTTCCGCAGCGGTCAGGGTGATGGGAGGCGCTGTGCTCTTTTATCAGTATTGCGAATACAGAGCTATAATGCAATTTCAGATAACAGGCGTCCTTTTCTTTATTCTTTCCCTTGTGTTTCTCAGACCTATCGGGTCACATGCCAGCATTCTGAAGTCCGCGGCTGTTTAGGCAGATTAAAAGGGTTGGAATCTTCCTTTAGATGCACTAGGTGTGTGTACCACAGGACGGTGACGGTGGCAGGTGCCTGACAGACCTTGGATCACGGAACATGATGTCAAAAAGGATCGCATGTGCCCCCTTGCTCAGAGCCCTCTGGAATAGGCTGCTGGGTTTAGGGAAACTTCTGTGTATAAATGGGATGTTACAGTGACTTCACAGGTTTGTATGTAGAGGCATGCCACTGATCCAAAACTTCTGCTTTCTTTTGAGAGCTGTTTCTTTTATTTTAAATTCTGACAAAGTGGCTGCTGTGCTCTAGTACTTGTAGTTGGCCCAGGCCTTACAAATTCTGTGTCAAACCGAGGGTTCTGTCACAAACGCTTCTGGGAGGACTTGCTGTGTCTGGTTCTTGCAAGTTCCCAACTCAGAAGCGTGGCAGCTTCCTTACCTGAGGATCGCTGTGGTCTTCAGTGCTTCCCTACTGGAGAGATGCAGCGGTTACACCAAAAGGACCACGTAGCTTCTGAAACTAAACTAAAGGGGTTTTTTTTTTTTAATTGATTTTATTTATTATGATTTTTTTTTCAGGGGAAAAATATGTTTTGGCTGCAGACAGCTGCCATCCATATAAATGACTAGTTGTCAAAGGCCTTTTGAATCATCCTAACAGTGTTGTCTCTGGTGAGACTCTTCCACACTGTGTTGAATTAGCATGACCCACTGTCCCCTGGCTAAGAGTAGCATATCCACTGATGTGGCTTTCTTTAGTATATGCAAGTAGAACTACAGTAACCTGAATAATACTCTGAACTGGTACATATATAAAGTGGTGTATAAGCCATCTAATATGAATCCCTACCTCTGATGTTACTTCTGTATTGACAGAAATGCTTCATTTTTGTCAATTATTTAGATGGTGTTTTCACTTGCCAGACCTTAAAGGATTAAATAGCGTGTAACTGTAGGGGAAAAGCCAATCCAGGTATATATGTGTTGTGTTTTAAAAGTGCATTGCATACTTGGTCGAAATAATCTGTCAGGTTGCTTTGAGTAACCCAGATTGTTTCTGTATAGCCTCTGCTATGCGTCCTTCACATAAGTCTGTAGCGCTGCACCTGGGGAAACAGTATATCATGCCAAGCAGGCCTGTTAGCCCCAAATGCCCTTTTGAAATCACAGAAATCTCATGCACATTGCTGGCAGGGAGTATCTTAAGTTCACCAACCACCACCAGCCTTGCTTCGTTGCTACTGACTTCAGTCAAGCTGTGCTGTAATGGAAGTTACGATTTGGATCAGCTGCAAAACCAGCTTTTTACAATTGTTGAATAAGTAATTCCATTTTAAATGATGAACAAGTGTTGCCTGGTGATGATTACTTCAGTACTTCTCTCCTTTATTTGGTAGAGCTGTCTCTGTTCATGTGTCCTCAGATCTAGCCAAGCTCAAGGTTTTAAACTTCTCAACAGAACATGGAAATCAAGCGTCGTTTCAAAATGCTGTCTCTGCAGATAAGGCTGGAGGTTAATTAACTGGAACTTTGGGAAGTTTTCTAAACTGTGTTAGAAGTGTTATTGTAGATTAACTTAGGCCTGTGATTACAGTTGTGTACTAGCTTTGCCAGCGGTTAGTTTTCCTTGTAGTGGTTTGTATTGTAGATCTGTGATGAAAACATTGTTGATAGCACAGGAATGTTTTTGTTCCTGATGAGCTGAGCAGCACTTGCACAGAGGCTGGGAGTGCACAAGGAGTCTGGAGGGGACATGGCTGGGACAGCTGACCCCCANGGGGGGAGTTGCTGGTGGGGCTGCTCAGAGACTGGCTGGGCATTGGTTGGTTGATGGCGAGCAGTCGTTTTCATTTCCATCACTTGCTGTTCTTGGGATTTATTTTCCTTCCTCTCTTTGTAGTTTTTTTTTTCTCCTTACAAATTTATTTTTTAAATTGCTTTTTAAATATTAAACTGTTTTTATCTCAGCCCATGAGTTTATTTCTCACTTTTACCCCTCTAATTCTCCCTGTCATCCCACCGAGGCAGGGGGGAAAATGAGCAAGTGGCTGTGTGCTGCTGATTAATTGCTGGCTGGGTTAAACTACAACAAATTGTTATTTAAATTATCTGTTGTTTTCTGCCACAGGGGAAGGCAGAGTGGAATAGTCAGAATTTGTAGTGCTACTGTATGGGGTTTTTTTTGGTTTTTATTTCTTTTTTTTCTTGGACTCTTCTTTGTCCCCACCACCACTGTCCTGGTGATGTGTACTTTATTAGCGTGAGAGTAGACCTTTCACTGTTTTAATTCCTTGGTACAGTGGATGGGAAAATCTACTGTGTAAGCTTCCTCTTGTCAGCTGTAATGTAGCACTTGAGAAGGTCATGTCTCAATTTTCTTCCCAGTTTATTTCTGTTTTAATTTGCAAGTGTACAGAAATGAAAAACTGCTGCTTTTTCAGGTCTCTGAGACTTGAGTAGAAAACTGCAACATCTGACAGATTGGACATTTGTTGCTCTTCTCCTTCAAATTTTATGGGCTTTCCTTGGATGTGAGATAACAGGTGCTGTTTGAGTGATCCACTGTGTGAAAAAAAGCTGCAGGGTCAAGTGCAGCTCTGCTCATGTTTGTTCTCTTCTTTTTTGATGTAGGGAAGGATAACTGAGGTATACTACAGTAAGAAAAACAGTATGATGGATTCAGAAGGTTCTGCCCCAACAAAGTCAAAGGAATATCTAAGCAATGACATATCAGCTACCTCTGGTAAACATTATCTTTGTGGCTACTGTGCGGCCTTCACAAATATAGCAGTCACTTTTCCCATCCAGAAGGTCCTCTTTCGACAGCAGTTGTATGGTCTGAAAACAAAGGCTGCAGTACATCAGCTGCAGAAGGACGGAATTCGAAACCTCTATCGTGGCATCCTTCCTCCGTTAATGCAGAAAACGACAACACTGGCTCTAATGTTCGGCTTGTACGAAGATTTCTCCTCCCTGCTCCATAGCCACACGAGCGCTCCTGAACTCCTCACTCGCAGCATGGCAGCAGTGCTTGCAGGGACCACAGAAGCTGTTCTTACACCTTTTGAACGAGTTCAGACGTTGCTTCAGGACTACAAACACCATGATAAATTTACAAACACTTACCAGGCTTTCAAGGTACTGAAAGTCCACGGGATGAGAGAATATTATCGGGGATTGGTGCCTATTCTGCTCCGAAATGGACCCAGTAATGCACTCTTCTTTGGCCTACGGGGACCTATCAAACAGTGTCTGCCTGAAGCAACTTCTTACAGCACTCATTTGGTCAATGACTTTATCTGTGGAGGGCTATTGGGTGCCATGCTGGGATTCTTGTTTTTCCCAGTGAATGTTGTAAAAACTCGCATGCAAGCTCAGATTGGTGGTGAATTTCAGTCCTTCTCAAAAGTCTTCATGAAGATCTGGCTGGAACGTGATAGAAAACTGATCCACCTTTTCAGAGGAGCCCATCTGAATTACCATCGTTCTCTCCTGTCCTGGGGCATAATCAATGCAACCTATGAATTCTTGCTAAAGCTGTTGTGAAAACCACTATCTTCCTTCAGCTCTTATGTTCATTTGGGTATTGGCACATACGATGTTACTTAATAGCAGGGAACAGTGCCTGCATAGCATGCTAGGTCATTAGTCTTGGCCTTCAATATTTATGGAGTGAATGGTGATGCATCTAAACCTTGGTGCAATTAAGATGAACTTTTTAAAGTATTTATTTCCTGGCAGGTGAGCTTATCCATAATGGAGCTACTAGACAAATACAAGGTGTAAAGGGGAAAAAAAAAAAAAAAAAAAGACTTACTGTAGTCCAGCAGCTTCTTCTGTTATCACTCCCAAAATTTCTTAATGCTCCGTGATGGAATGTGCTCCACTGTCCACACTGTAGAACTTGAAAATCAAGGAGGGGCTGATGAAAATTGATTCCCTTGCCTGATAAACTTCCAAAGTCTCGATTTAAGAGCTGCATAGGGTCCTAAGTACTGCTTATTGTTTAAAGCTAAAACGACAGATCCAGATGGGGATGACTGAAGTTTAGAACTTCAAGCTTAAACTAAGCCTACGCAAACTCTTCTGCCAGCTGTTTTCATGCTTGATTTTAAGATGAACATTTTGTTCAGCGGTGTGAAAGTGCTCACTGAGTGATTCACTTCAGTGGAAGCTGACTTCAGTTCAAAGAGAGGTCTCTGTGCATGTGTATGTACATGTGTGCCTTCATGTGAAAAAGGGAAAAGTAGAAGGAACGAAACAGCGAATTTACTAAAGCTTTAAAGTGTCCTTCCTTGTTAAAAAAACCACCTACTTGTAAACATGGGGTTTGTTTTTTTTTTTTTTTTCTTTTTTGCCTTGCTGCTTTTCCTGTTGCTTCCTGCTATAGAGCCAGAAAGAAGATGGCCCTTTCTGTAACGCGGATGAAATAGTTCAGCTTCCCACAGTTCACAGAGCTCTTTTGTACTGAGGCGTCTTGTCTATTGCAAATTGCTTGTTTCATTTGGGCTGCGGAAAAACGGATCACAACAAGATATTTTTACCTGAAACTTGGAGTTCTGCCAACTTGATGTTTACTCTTAACAGTTCTGTAAGGCAGGATTGTACAGCAGCACCAACAAGGTGAGGTTTCTGGGTATTACACGCTTCAGTGGATGTCTGTAAGTGTAGCAGAGGTGATGATAGCCAAAGATGATCTTGGGAGCAGCTGGGTAGGAAAGGTACAGCATTTGGATATGTAGGCGACTATTGAAGAAGACAGAAATATAAAGTATTGTGTGTCTTACAGACCTGGGAGTTGAGGGATGTAAGAAAGACTTCAGGCCTTAGAGAAAGGAATTGGAAGAGCAAGCATGACCATAAACCAGGTGAGGCTCTTAACAAAAAGCATTTGATTCTCCTCAGAGCCTTTATAAAACTATATATATATATAACAAATTATTTTGGATGATGGGGGCAGGAAAGCTTTCAGGAACTGGTCTGAATTGGTGTTTTCATAAGTTTCACTTCTTTTTGATTTGACTTTTCCATTTGCTAAACTGTCCTCAAATAGTGATTCTAATCAGTGTGTTATGATCATAACGTGGTCCCTAGCTTCACAGTCAGAAATGGCTAGGCACAAGTGAGCGTACCTGTATCTGAATGTTGTGATTCTCTGCATTTAAATAAAATGTTTACTGAATGTTTGTTACTGGCAGAATCTGATTTTTACCAGTGTACTGTTTTTTTGTAATCACTCCTTGATGGAATAAAAAAAATTTGCATCCTGTTTCTCTGTGGAAGATACTATATACTTCTATAATGTTGGGAAATCTGGAGCATTGAGGGTAAGCGTCTAACATAAGTCCACCGCTAATTAGCCATTGGCATTACCGTGGCAAAAAGTCAAAAGCGCAGTCCTGGTCTGTTGCTGTCTCTGCTTACGTAGCACGGTTAGATGGAGTGCGCTGCAGGCCTGTGAGGACAAAACTGTGCTCAAGTACCTGCTTTGCTTTATAGCCACCGACAGTTTTACACCACCATCAAAGGAATTTATCTGTAACAAATTACAGATGTGTTATGTGTTAAGAGGACAGATACCCATAGTCAGTGAAGAGAGGGGTCCAGTGAGTTTTAGCACACAAGTTACTGTGAGATGGAATACGTAGTTTACGGAACGGGATGTGTTGCCAGTCTGGGAGCAGAGCACAGAAGGAGTTGCGATGCTTCAACTAGCATGTGAACAACTCTGTTTGGGTGAGTTTCAAGATTGTTTGCAGTCTTAACAAAGTGACCATAACCAGGCTGCCTCAACTCCAGACTTAATACAGGTGCAATTTAAGAATACAAGTGACACTTGGCAAGGATCAGGAAAGAGTAGATCTTCAAACTAAGCCTAGCTAGCAGCCCTTCCATGTGTTGTCTTTTGTGCAGGGCAGGGTTACTGCAGGCACTGCGAAGGAGAAAGTGTATTAGAGAGAAGTGGCCTTGGCAGTGGTTATCTTCCTTGGTGGGTTAGCACCTCTTTGCTGTGGGACAGCTCAGGCTTGGGATCCTCAGTCTGATGTTGCCTTGCCTCATTGCTGTCTTGCTACAGATGCAAGGGGAACTAAACCAGGACATTGCCTGAACAGCTAGCAGGGGTCAGGCCTCAGTTGCTGCCTTGTTTAAAAACATGCAGCTGAGACCCATAGTGAGGTTTGACCAGTGCCTAAAGCAGAATTTTAAAAACGATTGCTGGTGCCTCATTTGCTCTTGTTGGACTGCAGCAGTCATTTCTAGCTAAAAAAGGGAAAGGGAATTCCACCAACAATGATAACAGAAGTACTACAGAAAGACTAATAGAACCAGACTTTGGTTAATCACTGCTTTGAGCAAAGGACGGCAATATTGCAAAATACTGTTCTGTCCCTTTGAGGCATATTTCTGTTCCAAAGACCTTGTATACCTATTTTATGCTAATCAGGTAATCAAGTCTGGCCAGTTCCTAGCTTGGGGGAGGAGGGGGTGGGGCTGGGCAGGGAAGAACACAGGCTTTTGCAAGGTAAACTAGTATGAAGGCAAGAGCTCTCAGCAGTTCTGAAATGACAGCATGGCTGGAAGAGGCAGGGCTCCAGTAACAGTTATGAGAAGTCTACACCACAAGTCTGTGATAGTCCAGTTCATGGGGTTGTTTGGGTGTAGTGGTTTTTTTTTTTTCTGTTTTTTTCTTTTTTTTTCTTTTCATAGCAACTAATGCCATCACATCTCTTACAACCAGAGAGATGGCTTTCTCCTCATTTATGATGCAATGTACAATAAGGGGGCAAGAGCCACAAGCACTGACAAGGCCAGGCAGCATTTTTGCAGCATCAGGGATGGTAGACTGGATGAAACGTGTTAATGTTAGGCAGGGTACAGACTGTTTACCAGTGCCTGCTCTGGTGGTCTGCATCAGACATAGCTGTTGTATGGCTAAGAGGTTCAGAGTCAAATTTTGACTCCTCTATCTCATTTTCAGGAAAACTTGATGGAAGAGCACTACAGCTGGGTCTGTGATGCACAAGCTTGAGAACTGCAGCAGCAGCATCCTAGGGCAACAACATGTGTGGATTTCCTTAGCTGCTTAGCTTGCATTCCTTTGCCCCAACACAAATCCACCTTCTGATTTAAACCCAGATGTCATGTTGCTCCTGCATGTTGAGGCCTCATTTACAGCAAACACAACAGCAGATGCCTTGAGCATGTGGTGCCCCATGTGCTCCGTCAGTCCTGTACAACACTGACACGTATCTGCTCCTCACCTGATGCTGAGGCAGAGTTTGGTTTCGTGCAGATGCTGTTTTCACCGTGCCTAGTGGCTCTGCTGGAGCCCAAACCTTTGCAAGTGTAACAGAGCAGAGTGTCACTCTTGGCATAGGCAACCCACAACCCTCTGCCTCAGACACAGCTCTCCATGGCAGAGCAGACAGGTTGGTTTACAGTTTCTGGCTGTTCCCTGTGGGCAGATAGTTGCCTGCCCACCACTGCAAGACTCCTTCAGCAAAATTTTACAAGAACAGTAATGTTGCCTTCAAGGGTTTGCTCTTTGAACAGGAGCACTCTACCCCTCTGGTACTGCACCTCAGGCAATGGAATGGTTAATTACACTGAGTTTGTAATTATACTAGCTCCAACATACCTCCTGTTTTCTAGGCTTCATGAGTGAGCTGTTTCTTCTCACACGCTTGATGGTAAGGACAGGAACAAAGAAACCCATGGAGGGAAAAAGATCCGTGTAGAGAGGTTGTTTGCTCTAAGCACTGTTTTTTACCTCGAGCTTGTAGGGAGCATTACAGAACAGAGCTCAGTGTAAGATAAATACATTAAAATAGCTTTTAATTCATTGAATTATTAAATGTTTAATTTATTATGCAAGCAAGAGAAACTGTCCACAAATAGTAAGTTACTATACGGCTGTAAGTACAATACTTTCTATACTGTATTAAAAGGCTACAATTTTTGCTATGAAATCTCAGGTATTTCAAAATATTCTACATGCACAATTTGTTCTTGTATTAAAAACCTTACGCTTAACTGAAGATACTTAGTGCTTAAGAAAACGCACCTTTGACTAAGATCAGGAAGTGATCCTGCAGGACAAAAATATTATGGGCTGTTGACTTTTTCCTTTTACTCCAACATTTTTGAATCTTGTAAACTGGATTTCCTAAAAGTTTTCATTTGGCAAGTGTATTTCTTTCTTCTAGGAGTTCACATTTCATAGCGCAACAGGCCCATGTTTCACGGTATCAGGACCTTCTCCACATCAGTGTTACCCAAATTAAAGAAAAAACCAAAATCTACACCAAACAAACAAAAAAAACCCCACCAACCCCCCAAAAACCCTGATGCTTACATTCTAATTCTGGTAGTAGGCAATGAAACTGTCCTTACCAAGACGCCAAGAGTGCAAACGTGTGTGGACGTGTGTGTGTGTGTGCACGCGCGTGTGTGTACGTGTGTGTGTGTCCCTATCGCTGTGCTTTTCTTCCTATCCCCAATAGCTCTGTTTGGAGGTTATGCATTTTCCCTGAACTAGCCATGTTTGACAAGTGGACTGATGCCCCGTGGCTGTTTATGTACTGAAATACACACACCCCCCTCATACAGAGAAAGTACATATATATATGAATGTCATTGTATTGTTCCATTAATAGTTTCTCTCCCCCTCCCCACAAATGTCTAACAGTGCTGCAGTGATTTAAAGACTGACCTCTAACAGTACACTCAGAAAATGCATTTACTCCCACAAGATACAGTCACTGGACTATTACAAAAGGATTACTAGCCTCAAACACTGGTTTGGTTCCTGTAGATGCTGCTATATGTTGACATTCCTACATAGATCTTCATTATGCAGTTTATCTGCTTCTGCTGATCAATCATGCTGTGAATGGAGGAATTCTTTTACTACAGAAGTTAATGAATATGAAACCATGCATTTAAAAGACATACTGCATGCTTTACAATCAAACAAACAGGGAGCTCTATCTTTAGTAGAAATACTGTAAAATTTATCAAGTGATGTAACACTTCAACGGTCGAAAGTAAACTATTTTAAAGAAACCTCTGGTATAAGCCTCCACCATACTTAGCTGATAGTGCAGTCTTTCATCGAAACATTTTTTCGTACTTTTTTTCAGACAGTTTTATATAGTTTTGAAAGGTTAAGAATACACCTTTTCAACAGTAGGATAAACCTTTTTTTTTTCTTTGACTATCTAGAAATAACCCAAAGCTCACCAACAGATCACTTCATTAATTCAATAAGGCAAGGTAGTATTATTCAGAAAGACGACTGAAAAATCACTCCTTCCACCAACATGCAACTGCAAGGTATATCAGTTACAAACTAGCGAGCAGCGTTTCATGAAGTGTTATGTGAACTTCATAGGTAAAACTAACTTTCACTGAAAATTTCCAGGTGTGGTTGAAAAGGAGTAATCACAGGACCAAAATCTGAGATTACCTACTTAGTCTAATTTGAATTTATTACAGATGTAGTCAGAACTAGGTAACATTTCCACAGCATACATGGACAGAATCCATCGTAATACGCATCTGCTGGACACGCTACAAAAGCATCAGTGTATCATCAAACCCCTTAACCAGGTCAACTTTTGGCATCAGTCAAAAATCACTCCTGCTCAGTGCCCTGGTTTCCAGAGGTGGCCAGGGCTGGTCAACCCACCACTCTTGGTGCTGTGCATTGCAGGTGGTATCTGCACATGATGACGTGTCACTTTGGAGTAACAGTTCTTTATACAGAAAAGTTAGTGTCTGATGTTTAACCACAACACTCTTGTAAAAAACAGCATATTATGAGGTAGAATTAAAAAAGTAACACTCAGTGCATATTAACAGGCATAGAATTAAAGTCACAAGCAATCTAGCAGTTCAAGGAATTTCTGATAGGAAAATCCAAAACCAGCTACGAAAACAAACAGGCAGACCCCAGAACTGCTTTGATTTCATGGGTGCTTCTTCACCTCCAAAATGGACACGATTCAAGCCTGTGAGAACAGTATTTAAGATTTCTTCAAAATGCTACCTGTAGTCCCTTTTAATGATGTTTAGAAAAACATTAAATGAGAAAACCGCAGCCTAGAAGCAGGGAGAGCGAGTGCTTAGGGAAAAAGCCATCGTGGTCCAGTGTGGGGATGGGTGGGGAGAACCCATTTCTTTATTCCTAACAGGCCGCAACGTTTAACAGAGGGGAATGCAGAGAAATGCAAGTGTTCATACGGTCACACTGCATTCTGTTTCAGAATAACTTCAGGTAAAGGCAACTGAGCACTTCCACTGGACTAATGACAGGAACATAGTATCCAGAAGTTTGGCCACACACTGCTACTGGGTGTTTGGGGTTTTTTTTGTGGTTTTGTTTTGGTTTTTTTTTTTTTTCTTCTTCTTCTTTTCTTCTTCTTCTTCTCCTGGTTCTTCCCTGCCCTGGCCCCCCAAACAGCTTGGCCAATGAAAACCCAATGCAGGAGTCACTAACTACATCTCAGATTACCAAATCCCCAGTATTGCAGACTTTGTATTACTGAAGAAATTCTCCAAAAGAGGAAATCTAAGATTTTTTTTTTCCCTCATAATGCAGAGAAGCCTTATGTTTCAATGACTTCCCCACCAACACCCAGAGTATGCTACCTACACAAAATCAAACTACAGAAGGATCATCAGGCTTATGCATGACCAGCTTTCTCATCCTCATAGATTTCTTCCTTTTCTCAAACACATATTTTGCAAAAGGCTTTATAAGAGTCAACTTCCAAAAAGCATGTTCTGTTGAGCCAGAGATAGTGCATCTGAACACCTAAATAGGACAGTCCTTTTTAGGTAAAACTTCCTGCTGAACTGACTGTGTGGTTGGTCAGCAAAACCTTAGTGAAATACTAAAAAAGAACGATCTTGGAACACGTAACTGATGAGACTATAGTAAACTGATATGGACATAATAAAATAACTGTGCATTTACAAGGTTTTCTATATAACTTGAGGGCTAAAACCTGGCATTCATACTTAACATGGGATTTAATGGTGAACGTTAACGTTTTTCACATCTCACAATAAGCCTGGTCAAAGCCAAATAGATCTTACTGTGGACAGGCATGCTTTTAATCCATTCTCAAACTGACAGTACCTGTGAAGAAAGGCTCATCTGGTGATACTATGGACACATCCTAGACAAATTCCTCTCACAGCAATGGTGCAGGCAAGGTGTGGAAGAACAGTCAGGTGGGACATAGACTTACCATCAGCAGAAAATTCTGCAGTGTTAAGTTTCAAACGTGGGATGGAGATTTATGCTACCGGTGTGGAAAACTCCCTACAACAGAAACCCTGGCAGCTGAGGAGTCGAAGTTGCCCAGGAGAGGCCGACCATGAACACCCCCACTGTAGGAAACATCCAAACAGTTCATCTGCAGAGGTTACAGGGCAGGGTCTTCACCCATTCAACTCCTGCTTCCCTGCCCCACTCTTTTCCTATTAAATTTTCTGTGGAAAAAAATGCAGCTACATCTCCATCCAGAACCTCTTCCTTCTGGCAATAAAACACAATATATACAATCACAGAAAACTAAACATTTTAACTGCAGCAAAACGTTACAGAAAGTTGCCTCATTTTCCTAGCCGATCACAAACAGCCAAATTAATACATAAATGAAAACATTTTCTTTTTGTGACAGTAACTAATTGTGTCAGTTATGCAGAAAAGCAGCTCATTATCTAGTAATCACTGTATAGTAGTTTCAGCAACAGAAAAGGCCAAGGAAGCGTAAGTGAGGAAGTCCAGCTCCTTCGGAACAAGGAGGTGTCGTACCCAGGGAGCCTGGGTGAGTTTTGGCAGAACTGCTTCCCTTGCCCCCTCCACATTTGTTTCAAATAACCCACTTCAAGTTGCACGGAAGGGAATTACCAACAAGAATTATGGTACAAACAAACCAGAACAATGACTCGATGGCACAGGATCAGCAGGAGCAGAGGTCTACTTGGAAAGCTAAAAACACAGTGCATGGAAACGGACTTGTGGATGCAGAATGAGAACGCATATAGTGCTGGGCTGGAAACTTGTTCCACTGTTGTGTTCACAGATCATAGTAACTATGATCTTGTCTGGATTTAGATATTTCAGAAAGAACACACTTCAACTAAAATGAAGTAAAAAACCACAAACATCTGAGGGTCCTGTTGATGCAAGATGTGCCTAGAACTTTGGCTGATACAGAGAAACACGTCCACTAAGGCACCCCGAGGCAATCTGACAGTGTGTTGGAGAAAACTTGGTTGTCAGTACCACGTCATTGTGAGAGTAGAGGGAACGGATTTCTTTCAGGGGACTGGCTTCTTTGGGCAAACAGTCAACAAGTTCGCTGCAGTGTGCATCAAACCCCAACAAGCGGATCCCAAAGCCATGCGGGGATGAAATCATCCGGCCATCGGGACTGAAACAGAGTTCTTTGATGTAACCCCGGCCCACATTGGCTTCTTCAATGCAATGAGTCAATCGCAGAGAACAACGAGGTGAGACAGGGCGCACAGGGGCTCCTTCCTGGAATTCATACACACAAGTCCACTAAAGGGAGAGGCAGAGAAAGGAACGTTGAAAGAAAAGCAAAGCACTGCAAATACTCATTCCCCCCTACTACATGTTAAATGAGTAACACAGGAATGACCTATGCTATTGCTTATCTTATCTTCGGTAAGCATGTACTATAAAACACTGAAAACAGACTGGTTCCTTTGCATCTCCTCCGCTTCGAACTGCCTAAGCAAAACAGCTGTCTAGCATCAAAGCTGCTTTTTTAATTAAATAGATGCTAGATATAATCTTTTAAATCTAGTTTTTATCTGGGAAGAGCAAAGCTTAATCCTTTGGCCAGGCATCTGCTCTAATTTAGCAAACATTTAAATGGAATCCACAAAAAAACCAGAACTCGGCCTACTGTAATTTACAACTGTCCATTGGCATTTTGTGCCCTTAACTTCAAAAGGGAAGAAATCCTGAAGCAAGAGGGAAATAGATTTTTGAAGGAATGTTATGAACAGCTCTATAGCCAGCTTGTTAATTGAGAGACAGCCAGGGATTTTAATGTGTAATCTAATTACCCAATGTCAAAAGAAATGCAAAAACATCTCTATGACAAAGTTTGTGTCATGTTGAAAGATTCAATTTCAACCAGAAGACAAAAGAAGTGTTCTTGGTTCTATTCCATGTATTCTACTGAAATAAACACAAAGGGAACAATACTAATGAATATTAATACAAGACAGTAAAGCAGACACTAGGACTACAGGAAATTATAAGTAGGTCAATTGTCAGTATCAACTAACCCAATATAATATTTGCATTTTCAAAAAATTCTGTGTTGTATAGCAGCTTGATTATAAGTTTACAGAACCAGCATTAAAATTTATGACAAATCTGCTAAGCTTCCATTCAGTCCCATACACATCTGTACAAGGTTACCATTACAAAGAGTGGCTTTCTTAAAAAAAACCAAGAAAACCCAAACAAACCAACCAAAAAAACCCCAAAAACTAATCCAAACAAATAAACAAAAAAAACCCAAAATGCGGAAAAACCCAAAACCAAACCAACCCCAATTTACATCAGCTATCACATTAGCTAAACTGTTTATAATTGGTCAGGCATTCCAAGAATTCCTTGTGGTTTTGGAAAACAAATATAAAACCTCTGTGTCTTAAAACCAGAGTGGTCTGCACAACTGTCACAGCAATACTTTTGAAATAACTCTAGGGGGAAAAAAAAGGTGTTCACACGAGGACCTTCTGGTCGAATCCAGGTCCTCTGAAAGGCTCTGGCTGGGCTTTAAGTTATAAGTGAACTTTAGATAACCTGGAAGTTACAGACTGCTTGTTTGTCTTAAAACAGGGTCCCAGTGCCATACAGCAGCTGTTACGTGACACTTCACAAACAGAACCTGGGGAAACATAATCCAACACTGGCCTTAACATCTGCCATTACTTCTTCGAAGCACTATTTAGGGGAGTGAAATCTGCGAGTTGCAGATGAGTGGTAGCTGGTCTTATGACTTAGTACTTCAAGTAAAGACTTGAAACGGATTCTGCCAGGAACGTCATTGGTATTTAAGTTGCAGAGTTTTAGGATGACAGTCGAGACCACGGCACTGTGATGTTATATAAACATCACTGGGGTTCATCACATTCAGACCTATGGTGCAGTAGTTTTAAGTAGATGCAGAAATATGCCATGAGGTTTTTTTTCACAGCAGCGTAAGAGCAGCCTCTGGAAAGCATTCATCAGCACAGCAGGAGCACTTCGTCCTTGAGCACCAATGCAGGCAGAAAACATTCCAAAGGTACTTGAGGAATTCAGAGGAGCTTCTCTGCTCAACTTAAACCATGTTCATCAGCACACAACTCTAATCCTCTGTCTCTTCCAAGTTCACACCTCCTATATTTTGGCAGGTACATATTTTTAAGTCACATATTTGGCAGCACAACTACTGTTTGGAAACTTTTAACAGAGCTGTGAACTATAAAAAGGATTCTGTGAAAGAGCTGGGCATCAGGGTACTGAATGCAGGATACAAAGTCATATGAGATCATTAAAAAAAGAAAAAAGAATTTAATAAAATGAATGCATTTATAAGAATAAATGGCTAATTTATTCAAATGCAAATTTATGCCCAAAACAAGGAAATTTCAATACGGTTGTATGATCAATACGGTTGTATGATCAATACATCTTACTCAACATATTTAAAAAACAAAAACATATTTGTTTTACCTCCTGGTCATCTGTATTACTTGAGCACCGAAGAAGTGTAGCCCACCCTTTTGGATGTAGCTGTAGTGATGTAATGCAATTGCCTCGATCTCTTTCTCCAGGAACCTCTGGCGTTAAGACCTCCAAACTATTTCTAGGTGACCCACCTAGAAGGGGAAGTCAACTGTAAGTCTCAATGAAGTCTATACATTGATCTTCACCTCCCTCATCAGGCTACTGCTGAAACAAGGTCAAACATGTGACACTTGCATCTGACTGCTAGAAAAGACCGCACCTTTATGAAAGGATAAATCAAGAGAGAGGTTATCCAAACTACGGAAGCTAATACCAGTGGGCTCAGTCCTGATTTGAAATAGTTGCTTTTTTGAAATTTGCCTTCCAAGACATGCATCTAATCACCTCATATTGTGTAGTATGTCAGAGTTAACTTTCCACACATATGCTCTTCATTATCATTAAAACAAAGTCTAAAGAGTGGGGTTCTTTTTTTTTATGAACTACTGGTTCTCAAACTTGTATGATGTCCTTTCCAAATTTCTTCCAAAGTCTGCTCAGCTGTATGCAGCTTGCCTCCCTTCTCCTCCTCACCCCTAGAAAGCTTTTCACAGGTAAATCCTGCCCAGGCACCCAGATAAGCCTCCTTCTCTCATAAGTATGTCTGACAATTTCACAACCATGAGTAGTTAAAACTTAACATTATACTTATTTTAAGTTACATGTGATTGTCACAGACTATTTACCAATTTGCCAAGTTCACACTGACCCTCTGAAAGCGTATTCTAGATTCAGAGGAAGCCTGCTAATCAGAGGATCATCAGTTTTCATAGCTCTGGAGTTAGGCAGGACTTGGTTTGTAATCAGAACTTCACAAAACCCCCCGTGCACATTTAAGACCTGTTTGCATACTCTTTTCTTCCATGCTATTGACTTCTCACAGAGAACCTGCCAATACATATTCCCATCATTAAGGAAAACAAAAAGCAGAACATAGCTATGTTCTGCTCTGGTTTGTATTTTTTTTTTCCCTTTCTTTTTTCCCCATAGAGGTCATTCACACAAACTTTGTTCGAGGAAAAAACATGAGGAAAAGTAAGCACATCTATGTAACAACAATAATGTACTAATATAAAATAAAGATCTTGCTGCTGTTATCAGATTTGTTGGAAAAAACTGATTAGATCCCCAACTTTGGTGTGCAATGATATTTTACTGGTTTAACACAAGTCACAGCAACACTATTCTTTTAAAAAGTCACAGAGATGAAACCACAGTTTTCCAGTGTTATACTCCGGCCTCTTCTGTACACAATGACTCCAAGTCCATGATTTTTTATTTTTTTAAAATCTCTTCCTACCTTCTCGCTGGGAGGACCGTGACAAGTGTTTCTCAGACAGTGGACCTGAATCATTCTGGTGACATGGTGAACCGACAGCTCGAGGACCAGACGAACCTGATGATGTTATGTCTGCAAACAGCATCAGCCATGTGAACATAACAGCTAACAACAGCCAACTTACTGTGCATGTCCCTCACTTAATCCTCTTTAGAAATGTTAAGTAAAGGGTAAAAATAAGGCATCTTGTTCAGAAAACGCTTTTCAAAGCTCAGTGTATACTTTAAAAGTACCATTCTGTTTGTGCCTCACACAAACTGCCTGCACAACAAACTCTACTGGGAATAAGAGCCCAGCTGCGTTCTTTCCTTCTTATGCACTGTCACTGCTAGAAGCTGGGGTATGAATTTTTCCACAGGTCACTCCCTTTATATCCTGACACCCCAAATGACAAAGTTTCTGTAAGCATTTTGCTCTGTTACTGCCACAAAGCAGGAGGAAGCAAGCAGTGATTTCAGAGCATGGGATTCTTCCAGGCCTGCTGTTGAGGGCAACCACACCACTACATAACAGTCATGAGTAGCTGCTGGAGCTCACGGTCAGCCGACTCAACATGGGTTAGGTTTCTTTTATTACAGGGCCAAGGACAGTAAATAAAAAGTGCTGGAGATTGCCAGCTTGAGATGACAAAATTCCACAGGCGCTATATCCTGTAGCGCTGAAGTCTTGATACCAAAAATCGCCCTGGACACTTCACCTGAGTCAGAACATACCACTGAACAGTGCAGACGTGTGTGACCCCTGAACAGAGCAGCTACCGTGCCAAAGAGATCCTTGGCAGAATCCTTCCGACTCCACCTCTGCCTTCTTTTGCTAGCTAAAAGTATCCCATAAAACACCTCTGCCAGAAGCTTCCACAGACTTTTCCACAAGCATTCACCTGAACTTGATGTAGTCCTTCTAGCTCTTAAAATTGGGTAACTGCCAACCTCTAAAGATTTGTTTAGGTCAAGGTCATGCAAAATCAGAAGATATCCAGAGGAGGTTGAGATCAACATTTTGGAACAGTCTGGTGTCAGCCTCATTCGCATAAGAAAACGGGTGTGAAAAAACTTCTTGTGGGGACATCCATCCTCTGTGCACCTGGACAGCGTAAAGAGCAGAAGAAATAGCTGCGATTAGCTCTGACTCCAGTCCCTAATATGTCCAGAAGAGCCCAAGATGTGCTATGCATCCTTGTTCATCTGAAAACTTGGAGTAATGTCTTTATCCTACTTAAATCTGATTTTAATGAAATGGCAGAAGTCACATTTTCATGCTACCACAACAATGAAGACAGAACTTTTTCATAAACGAAGAACTACATTTTGTCATGTCAGCAAGAAAAGCTCGATTTTTAGCTACTGGACTATTACCATATAAAGGTGATGCAAGGTCTTGATAAGGGCCATAAACTAATCACACTATTTAAGAATGCATTATAGCACCATTCAAGGCAGCCCGCTTTCCACCTTGTACAGAAGAACCCTATCCTTGTCTGTTCTAGGAATGTTAACAGCACAAGCATAGCCACATACCTGTTTGTGTCCCAGATGATCACATTTCCATCAAACCCTGATGTTACGAGTAATCTTGTATTGGTATCATACTCAATGTTCTTAACCCAGCTGGTGTGACCATGTAAAGTGCACACTTTTGTGTTCAGCTTTCTCAGATCCCAAAGTGCTATTGTAGTGTCATCAGAACAAGTTGCAAACAGTCGATTATCTAGAAACCTGAAAATGGGAGAAATGCCGTGGCTGCTTAGTGCCTTTTCTAATTTAAATATTCTTTAGCAGGAATTTAAGCTAACACAGAAACAAATAGAGTCGCCACACAAAAAAATTAACATACAGCAGAATATATGCCAATAAACAGTTCCATTAAGAAAAAGTACTGTTAGCCTATGAACCAGTAGCACAACTGGTAAACCCTGTCACGCACTGTTCCCGGACTGTTATCTGCAGGAAGACAGATTCTGTCTGTTAACGCGCTTCACTGACGAGATGCCAGGCAGTTAACATACACCACAATTTTGTTAACTTTTCCACTGTCATGGTTTTAGCTGGGATAGTTAATTTTCTTCACTGTAGCTGGTATAGTGCTGTGTTCTAGACTTGGTATGAAAATAATGTGATAACACACTGATGTTTTTAGTTGTTGCTGGGTAGTGCTTA
>WEKW01021908.1:78637-92719 GCA_013389905.1 Sula dactylatra | reverse complement strand
GACCGCATGACACTGAAGGTAGGGGGGCTTCTGCACCCGCCCTGCCGCTGCCTGCCGGCGCGGTCCCTTGCCGGGCTCTGCATGCCGGGGGTCCCGGGGACGTGCGCCATCGTCGCCCCGGCGGGGCCTGCGGCTGCTCCTCTCATCCATCTGCCCCTCTCTGCTTCCGCTCTGGAAAGCGCCCTGCCCCGTGGTGTCTCTGGAAGGTGCTGCTGGCAGGGAGGGAGCAGAGGGGAGCACCCTGAAACACGGCCGGGGGAGAGGAGGTGGCTGGGGCAGGTCCGTGGCTTGTTCTAGCTGTGCTGGGGAACTGAGAAACCCTCCAGCTCACCTAAAGCTGAGCCGTGTGCGGGTGCACGCACAGCGGCTTTCCTGAGCTCAGCCTCGGCGTGGGGGGGACGCTGGTCCCTCCCGGCTCTGACCGTCCCTCCACCATCCCGGCCCTGCTCGTGGCTGCCTGGTCTCCAGCACTGTCCGGCTGCACACCTGGCTTGCTAGGTTTCCTCGAGACCTAGAGGCAGCTGGGCTCTGCTCCCGAGAAACAGCCTTTCCAGAGTCTCAGCAACCGGCCGGTGACACAGGCGTGATGGATATCTGCAGGCCCTGAATGGAGCTGTGCTACCCCCTGCTCCTAGACTTGTGGGTCACTGTGCTTGTTGTTTGTTGGAAGGAAACAAGCCGCCTCGCCTCCCAGATCAGGAGACTCTACGGGGCAAACAGGCGGGCCAAGAGGCCGTTTTGGCTCTGTCTGACGGAGTTTGTGGTGGGCTCGTTGATCTATGAGGAGTGTTTTCGCATGAACGATGGCTTCTCCAATTATTTGGTAAGGGTCTCTGACCACAGTGTTTTCAAGACTCGTAGCATCCCACGGCCACAGTGCTGGTGCTCAGTGTTGGCCCAACACAGGCTGAGGTGGGCTGACGTGGTGGGAATGCAGTTCAGTGACAGTGGTTAAGGTCAGATCTTCTTGCCCTTTGGCAGGAGACGAGTACTGATGGATAATGGGGTGATGCGCAAGGCCTTCTGGTTAGAGCTTGTGTCCCTTCTTCCTGCAGGAGAATTCCTCCTACAGATGCTAGTTCTGCAAAGACACCTGTGATACTGGGGATAGGCAGACACCTAAGTTTGGTTGGGCTTTGGGCACGTCATGCATTCCTGTCCTGAGTTTTTGTAACGAGCTTGGTCTGACTTGAGGACGAGACCCACACATACGGGTTATGGCAGTGACATTGAGCCATGTGTTCTAAAGCGCATGTGGGGCTGCAGCTGGTAACAGTGAGGGGAGAAAACCACCTAAAGTGGAGATTCTTGTATCTCTCAAGAATTAGAATCTCATTTAAAATTAGGTAATAACTGCTGATCTCCCTTTCTCAAACCATGTCTAGGGATTTTGATTGGAAGAGAATTTAATGGATTTTGAAATATGTGTTGTTCAGTGCCCATATAGAAACATTTTCCAGATTATTAAAAAAACCACTCTTTCTGTAGGAGCATAAACACCTAAGGCAGTAGTGCAGTTCCAATAAATTTCTGTGTCTGAGAGTGGGTTTTGTTCTGGCAGATGGAGTTTGAACTAGTGGGCTTCTACTCTTCCTATCTTGCATTTTTCAGATGGATACAACTCAAGAAAGTTACCTGGACCTTTTTCCTTTAGATGCAATTGTTTATCTTACTCCTGACTCTGAGAATGGTAAATATTTTACTTGCTTTATGCACATGGTAACTAGGGCAAAAGGTTGATTTTTAAGCTTTTCTTTCTGAGAGTATTTCAGACTGCAGGTGATTCAATTCCAAACATTCACTGTCTCAAATTGCATGAGATATACTGTGTACTTAGGTCTGATGCTCAATCTGTTCATATCTCGGTCTGTTTTCACAGGGAATGAGGTTTTGAGTCAGGGCTCTGTGTGATCTGCAGCAGACGTAAAACCTGTGTGTAGACCCCCTGCATACTATCAAGTGGCAAAGTGGAGATGCTGTGGCAGTTTTGAATACAGTCTAGATTACACCTTTCTCTGAAGTGACACAGGAGCTACAACGTTCTCTTTAGCACCTAATTTGCTGCTGTGTTTACTTTCTCCTCTTTCTCCATTTCTAACCGGCCACACGTTCCTGGGGACGTAGACCCCTTCCTTGTTTTACGCAAGTGCCTTACTCTGATAAAGAATCTGGTAAGGGTGGCGCAAGGTTTTAGTAGGTGATCTTGACAGCAGAGAGGCATCTGTGGAGCAGGTTGGGATCAGACCGAGCAGGTCAGCCACATCTCAGAACAGGCAACAGCTAAAGGGAGCAATGTATGGCATCTCTGGCACTCTGTGCTTTCAGCCTACATCTGATCTCCCCCTCTCAGTCTGCTTGCGGGTTCAGGCAGACACTTCTGTCTCTGAAGTCTCACCTGCTTCATGGTCTGAGGTTCCAGGGTGAAGGGTGACTCCAGCCACAGCTTTCTCATGGAAGTGGGATCTTGCTTGGGGTATGGTGTAGTGCAGGATTTTACTGTTGTATGGTGGTGAGCAAGTGCTTTCTTGTTTCTAGTCCTGGAAGATATAGAGCCACATAAAGTGTACATCCTTGGAGGCTTGGTGGATGAAAGTATTCACAAGGTGAGTAGTAGCCATTCAGAACCTGAGGCTGCGTTCTCTCATGAGAGCGGAGACATCTCACTGGTGACACCTGGTGGTGCTGCTGCCTCAATTGGAGACATCAGTATTGTGCCACCATCTGTTTTTCCTCAAGGTTCTGCCTGGATCCAGCACCAGGCTGAGAGAGACTGCAGCAGTCTGCGTAAAATGAGCCCCAGGACAGTTTTTGGCTTCGTAGCTGCTTGTACCCAAAATGATACGCATGCTGTGCATGTGTAAGTTTGGCCACCTTCTTCTTGTTTCCCCTGCAGAAGCTGACTCTGCAAAGGGCACAAGAGCAGTCCTTGCAAACAGCCCGCCTCCCGATTCGCGAGTACATGGTGAAAAACATTAACACCAAGAACTACCACTCCGAGACTCTGGCCATTAATCAAGGTGAGAGGCTGAGCCATGTCCTGTCACTTGCCCGGGCTGGAGGAGGGGGGAGGCTATCAAGCAGCGGAGTTTTCAGAATGGAGGCCTGGTGCTGAGTAATGGGGGAAACACTGGGCCAGAGGTTTCACTTACTAGATTTTATTCCTGCTGCCCCCATTTTAAGGTCTTTCATGCTTCTCTGCATCAGCCTGTTCTCAGAGGGCAGGACATGCATCACTCTTGCTTTGCATAAAGCAGTGAACAGTTAGTGTGGGGAGATATGAGGAGGCTGCTGTTGCTACAAGTCACACAAGGTCCCAGGTAAGGGAGAAGGACAGAAGTTGTCAGGCCTCTGTCAGGCTAAATCAAGACAAGGCTCAAAACACCAGGATGCGGCATTTGTGTGCTATACCACTGTGATGGCTCCATGTCGTGACCATGGGCTGGGCCACATGGTCACATCCATGGACGTGGCTGTGCTCCTCCACCTCTGCTGGCAGTGTGTGGCTTTGTAATGTGAACGTGCCTCTGCTAGGGACTATGGAGGCGCTCCTGCCCTAGGCCAGCTCTAGTAAGTTCTTCCCTCTGGCATGAGGACTTAGTTGCCATGTCTGTCAGTACAAGGCAGAGGAGCTGGCAGAGGGCTCTGCAGAGCACCAAGCCTAGCTGCTGGAGACCACTGTGTGTCCCAAGGGAGCCCTGATATGGAGACACGGCATCTGAGAAACAGAGTAGGTATGACCCACCATGTGTACTGTCATCAGCAGCGTGGACAAGCAGTACAGGTTAGTCAAAATGGTGAGCGGGGTCTCCTTGCTTTAGTTGGCACAGCCTCTGCTTTTCCTAGCCAGAGCTCCGAAAGTCATCTTCAGAATAGTCATTTGCTCCTAGATGAGCTGCCTCAAACACGTGCTCATCAGATTTCACGTGAGAGGGAATGCAAACCCCTTGTGTTTTGCAGTGGGGTGTGTATTATAGAGCTTGCTATTGATACCGGTATCACAGCACAGTACATCTCTCTTGTTCCTGACAGTCTTTGATGTCTTATCAACTTATTATGATACCCGAAGCTGGCCAGCAGCCTTGAAAGCTGGAGTTTCTTCTGGAAAAGGCTATGTGCTACGAGATGCAGTGAAATAAGTGGAAATACCTCAGCATGACAACGCACAAGAAAACTCTTTATTTGTGATGTTAAGGAACTGTGCAGACAAGAGAAGCAAACTCCAAATTTCAAGCAGAGGCACCAGCATGAATGTGCACTGAGAGAACAGCTCTGCCTAAATCACGTTTAAGGACCTTGTCAAGAGTGACACATTCTACCTCAGCAGTACAATGCTGGAAATTACTTTCCCCCATTGAACAGAAAACAATAAGGTGATGGAGCCCTGCAATCAAGTAAAAACTGACAGGAATACAGTTTTGTGTCTTTGCAGATGCTTGTTAGAGTGTTTCTGACTCTTGCATCTACACTTGTTCTGGGACATGGAGGAGAGCTTTAAGGTGTTTCTTTCACCTTGATTAAACTGTAAGGTGAAGGTAGAATGGCAAGGGTCACTGGCAACGAAAATTCCTTCCCGTGGAAAAGGACAGTGCTGTTCCAACTGGGGAGCACAAGATGGGAAGTGATTCCCCTGTGGTGAAGCAGTTCCCAGGTGCGCTACGTCCAAGCAACTTTAAACAAGTTGAATTGAAGACTTGGTGAGTTGTTGAAGCCTCTAGCTAATTGTGTGCATCTAATCTAAAATAAAATGCTTACTCTTAAACTGTCATTGCATCTTCACAGTTACTGATGCATGCATGGCACATCATCACACACTGATGTGTGAAGTTCACTGACCCTGATGTTCCTTCTCGAAAGATACCTGGGATTTGACTGTGCCCTGCACAAAGAGCAGTGATGTATTTCACAGCCACAGCAGAAAGCATTTTTGATGCACTAGGTCAATATGTTACCTCAGCCATTGTTGCTAAAAAAAAAACCCAACAAAACCCAAAAACCCAAACCCTCACGGTCAATGACTATGTCTAACCACCAGTGGAAGGACGTGAAGGTCTTCTGAGGTAAACTGCTATCTGATATGATTATGTGTTTTCATTTCTCCCTCACATCAAGAGCCTTTTACACGTGGAATTCAGTGCCCATTAAGATAGTGTCAGTAGGGCCTTTTGCATAGAAGGTGTCGGTGGACACAAGGTGTTGCTCCCCGCGTAGCCTGAATTTGTGTTTGCCAGTGCCTTTTGCTTTGCTGTGCCCTATGGGCTCTTTTGGTGTCCCATGGGCTCTTCCAGTTCTTACTCTTACTCTGTTCATCAGCTGTTGGTGTGTAGTTGGAGGTCTGCACTTGGGCTTCAGTGTAAGAGACTAACCTTCTGAGCCCCTGACTTTGCTAGGTAACAGCATGTGCTAACCCAAACCACCTGGCAGTGCTACCCTCCCCAGTGGCTGAAGGTCCTTCGGCCACCCCGTCCCTGTGTGGCCAGGAAGGCAGACTGCCCTTGGTTAGCTGGCTTGCTGCCTGCAGGTACACTGTGAGAGTAGCGGCTGTAGGGGATTTGGCGTAGGGCTGCTAAAGGTTGCAAAATTCCTGAGGGTGTTTGCTTGCCTGGCTGTTAAGAGTCTGCCTGGCTAGGGAGGTCTCNGGTGGGCTCCTTCACATGTTACAGAGCCACAGGACAATCCTGTCCCCATGCTGTCCTGGTGCTTGGGGAGATGCAGTGTGCAAGGGCAGAGCTGGCCAGCCTATCCTCCTCTGCTGCCTGGTGCAGACCCTTCCATCCTGAGCACACTTGGCGGCAGCAACTGACCTGCTGCAGTGACAGCTCATCACACAGCACACCTACTGCAGGCATCCCTCTGAGAAAGCCAGCTGCTCCCAAACAAGCCCTTAAGTTAGACACCAGCAGTCAGGGACCAGCCTCTGCCCTCGTCATCAGAGGGTGCTCAGGTCATGCCTCCAGCACGAGAGTGCTGATTCACTAGGGATGTACAGCTAGATGACCTTTAAGGGCAAACAGCTCATGCTTAGCTAGGGATGGAAGAAGAGCTACTGATGAGGTTGGGAAAAGGGGCTTGCCCTTGCCTAGGGAGGCCAGCATCATGGGTCATCGCCACAGCTGCGAAGGTGACATTTCAGTCTCAGGACTTATTCCTTCTGGAAGACATGGATCCATAAGTAGCTTGGTGGGTGTTAATCAGCAAATGGAAACAGAAGAGCTGGCTGACACACAGAAACCATATCGGAAGAGCAGGATATGGTGGTGTCTCCCTCACCTGGGACAACCCGGGACAACCCTCTCTTCAGCCTTTGCAAGGAAAAGCGGTTAAATACAGCATAGCTTTGTTCCCAAAGAGGTTTCCATTACAAGTCCAGACACACCCTCAGCCACAGAAGGTGGACAAAGCAGCCTGGGTTCCTTCATGTCAGGCCAGAGTGGGATTGGCATCACTCTACTTCACAGACTGCCTGGAGAGTAAGGAATGGGAGGAAAGGCAGGCCAAAAGGCTCCTGTCCTTCTCCACAGGTGACAGAAGGCGACTAAGAAAACACCTTGAGAGTGGCCACCTGCAAAGCCTTTGGGAGGTGAGGGACAAGCCCCAGGCAAGATACATAAGCCACTGAAGTACTCTACGACTTTGCATATTACATATGGATTGTGTACACAGAATTACACAAAGCTAGGCTGGAGGGCATTGTGCCCTGCCCCATGACCACACCTGGACAGGGTGGCTTTTAGTGGAGCTAAGCCGACATGCATAGACACATCTTTCTGTGACCATTCTCAAGCTGTGGGGCAAAACATCCTGTGGGGGGAGAGCCTGGTAGTGGATAGAGGGAACATGGCTAGACTCTTCCCCACCCAGTGCACCCGTGTGCCACCGAACAGCCTGTCACAACAATGGGCGCACCCTGAACTGCTGCAGGAGACAAAACATGGCAGCTGTAAGGGCTGTGTGTTGGCGGGCGAGGAGCTTGGCACCCAGGTCTGGGCAGCCTTGCCTGTGAAGCTGCTGGTGAACAGCCTGCACAAGCTGGTGGTAAGTGCCCACCACATCCACAAGCGCGGCCCCAAGCTCCTGCTGCCTCTGCCTGCACAGCTGGCAGTGCGTCACCTGGAAGCAGGCCACTGCCAGCTGAACCAGGTGGTCGAACGTCACCCTCAGCGCACCTTGCAGCTCTTTGAGGGGCTGCTCTGTTTTCAGGAGCTCCTGGCAACTGGACAGCAGGTCCTGGGAGGCTAAGCCAAGGGCACCCTTGCTCTCAGCACCCTGCTCTGCACATTGGTCTTGCAGGTGGGTTGCTTGGTTCCCAGAGAGCTTCCCCACAACCTCCTGAAGCTCTGTGGTGTATGCTAGGAAGCAGGAGAAATCTGCAGGGCTCATCCGTGCTTGGTCCTTCAGCCGGCTGAGCTCTTGGACATGAGAGTCCCACCATGCCACGTCCCTAGCAATAGAGACTGGGTAACTGCCCACAGGGGTCCCAGGAAAACTACGGCTGCTAGATGGTGGGGTGGTGAGGGGTCCCAGAAACATGCTGCACATGGGGATGGTGGTTTCGCATTCCCCGCTGTCATCAGGCCTGTGGAAGCAGCTGATATAGGACAGCCGACAGCTGCACTTGTCCATCCCAAGCTGTGGTGGAGATTTCTTCGCTGTGGAAAAACCCAAGGACCTGGTCATGATGGGGTCAGAAGGGGTCTGCTCATCCTTCTTGTGGTTAAAGCAGAGGAAGGAGTGTTTTGAAGCCCCATGGTCTCCTGCTCTTTCCCCCAAGGAGCCCAAGGGAATTGAGCTTGAGGAAGCAGAAAGCCCTAGAGATTGAATCAGAGGAGAGTCTTTCCCCACCTCTGTAGCCTGTTCTCTGCAAAGAGGAGTCTGAACAGGCCATGGCTGTTTGCAAGCCACGTTTCCTGCATCTTTTCTGGGCTGTCCTTCATCCAGCCCTTGGCTGCTTACCAACTCTCTGTCTAAGGGTGGTCCAGCTGGGGATGTCTGCATCTCCATTCTGATAGCATCAGCCCCCAGGCACCCACTGGTCTCCTGAGAGGCCAAAGGCTCTAGTGGGATATTTGCCCTTTCCTGAGATGGGCTGGGTGATGTGAGGTCTGTCCTCACCCCAAATGAGAGCCAGGAGAGGCGAGTTATAACCCCTGAAGTGCTGCTGCAATCTGTTAAGAGCTGGGTTGCATCTGGAAAACCCATGTGATTTTTACTGTGTACTTTCCATAAGGCCTCCTTGTTTATCACTTGTCTGCTTTTTGCCTGTGACAAGGCACTGGCACTGCTGTTTTCAGCACGACTGTCATGATTAGTTTGTCTTTCTTCACAGTGAGCTGGGACAGGCTCCCCACACGCTGCTTGCCTCCCAGCAGTGCGGAGCAGATCCTGGTCCTGGGCCACGTCGTGGGGAGAGGCGACGCTGAGGCCATGAGCTGATGGCGGCAGTGTGTGTTCATTAGCACTGCAGGTCACCTCTTGGCTCACGAATGGGGCTACATCGCCAGCCTTGTGCTGGGCTGCCATCGCCTCACCCACCTCCTCCAGGACCACTCGGGCCAGCCAGCCTCCGGTGGTCACACAGCTCTCCTGACTCGGGGACCCAGTAGTTGTCTTCATGGAGGAACTTTCCTGGGCAGCTCTGCTTTGTCCCCCAGGAAAGAGCACAGCTTCCTCCAGGGACAAGAAAGGTGTATGTACAGCATGTGAAGGTTGGAGGCCACCGTCCGCATGTATGGCAATGCCTGCACTCTCCTCCCTGTGCTGGTTACCCTGCAGGCGAACAGCTGAAATGGAAGAAACCACAGAGTCAGTCACTGATTTTGTTTCCATGGTGTCAGGCTCCATTTCCATCAGGTCAGAGGATGGGTTTGTGCTAGCAGTGTCTCTCTGGGCCTGGGTGGCGGGAGGAAGACCCAGCTCTGCTTCTGTCTTCATGTTCTCTGAGGAGAGTGGGGTGGGGGGCTGAGCAACAAGTGGTGGGGGGAGCGGCCAAGAGCAGCAGCTCTGCAGAGAGCCAGGCAAAGCCAAGGGGAAAGTGACCTGTGAGGTATAATCGGTTTTCAGGAAAGATCTCCTCTTCCTCAGGCTCTTGGCATATGTCAGCTCCTTCTCCTTTCTGTGTTTCTCTCTTGCTGTCTGCCTTGTTATTAGGTTTTCCCCCGAGCTGTTACACCTTGGTTTCTTTAGGATGCAGGAGGAGTTGTCTGTACCCTCCTGGGATGTCCTATTGTAGCCTGCTGGCAAGAAAAAAACACGCAAGTCAGGCAATAGCACCAGGCAGCAGAATATCCATACATTTATGCAATGGGCCAAAAAGCTCTGAGCACAGGTCCTGCAATTGCAGACATAAATGTTTGGCAGCAAAGCCTGGCTCCCAAGTGCCAAATGAAACTGTCTCTTATAGTATGATCAAGCACCTACTTGGCATCAGCTATGTCAAGAAAAATAGAGTCTGGGCCTGCAGCTGCAAAAACTGAAGTCCAGGATTAGTGATGAAGGGTGCTGGATAGTCTCTCCCCTTGTTTACTGGAGTCACTTGATCTGACTGCAGGTACAGCTATAATTCTCAAGTTAAATTTGGTGATAGCAGCAGCAGCTACAGAGAGCACCGCCTACAGCTGTAGATCTATTAACACTGCACAGAAACATTATCAGAAGTTCACAGCCTGGATACTTAGATGATAAAAATTTCCTGAGATTACGATTTTGTGCCTGAACATGGTATTGTTATCATGCCTGAAAGCAAAACCCGAAATTGTTCTAACCACACAAAACAAATTCTTAAGAATTTCAGTTAATGTTGAAAGAGATTATTATTTCAGAAACAAGAATCCTTTCCTTTCTGGAAAAATACAACTACCAGGGAGCTGCTCAGCCACAGGACTCCTTGACCAAGTTACATAACATGCCCCAACCCAAAAATTATTTTTGATCTTGGGGGGGTGCATGGAACAATAATGTTTTACAACTTTTAGCTCTCCTCAGCTTGGAGAAAGATAGCAGAGTGAAGGTACTACCTAACAGTGGGAATATTTGCCATAAAGCTCCCTGTCAGTGCAAGGACTCGCATCTTTCCTGTGTTCTGCTTCTGGGACTTATCACTCTTTTCATCACAGAGGATTCAGCTGCATAGAAGGATGCGCAGAACTTACGCAGCTTGTTGGCTTCAGGATTGGGTAGAGCCATATGTCAGTACTCTGGAATTCCTGCAGAAACCAGGGGACTTTCCAGAATGCCAAACTAATTTGAAAACTGACTTTTTGTGGGATCCAGTGCTTGGATTTATGTGATGACAAATCTCCCTGCAAAGTTGCAGCTCTGACCCCTGTGTGCACATCCACTGTATTTCTGCTGAAGAGTGGCTTATGAAAAATGGGTGTTCAAAGGTCCCTCAAAATATTGGGGAAACTATGAAAAGCTGAAAAGGTGATCTCTCCAGGAAGACTGACAAGGGAAACAGGCAGCACTCTAGCCCAGGAGGTGGAAGTAAGGTGACCTGCAGCGTGTGGGTGATGATTTACCTGCCAGGGCATCCGGAGGGCTGAGCCTGTCTGCAGCATCATAGAACTCTTCCTCAGAGCTGGTGTCACCGAAGCCTGGGGGCGGGTCCAAAATAAGGTCACTTGCCTCTGCCATCTGCTCTGCTCCAAGTGGTGCCTCCTCCTGGGCAGACCCATCTTTCCAAGGACTTCTTTGAGGGCTGTGACTGATGTTGCTCCTCTCCACGCTGCCTGCAGGGGATACGCTGTAGCACAGGCTGTAATAGCCCATGGTGTTTCTCTCAGACAGCTTGGGCTCCAGCACAGATGCACCAATGTCCTCCACTCCCTGCTCAGAGGGGCTGTCCTCACACCCAGGCTCCTCTGCATGTGGTACCTGCAAGAAACAGAAGTAGTCTCTGTTTTCTGCCCTCCCGGAGCTTCCTGCAGCATGAATGGGGAAGAAGTTCTTGTCTGAGCCACTCATCTCCTGCACTGTTGGTGCGTAGAAGTGGAAGAACTCCGGCCTGGAGGAAGAGCAAACCTCCAACTCATCCTCCTCCAGTGCATCCATAGAGTCACTGGAGCCACTTGTCTTAAACCCTCGGCTCTCGGTGTTGGCTGAATCTGAAGCCTCAGATGTGCTGTCTGTTGCATTGTCACCTCCATCACATTGGTCACTCCCTCCAGCTTGGGGCTTTGTGCTGTCCCTCGCCAGGCTGTGGAGGCCTCCCAGCTCCTCCACGCTGCACACAGGACGGGTGCTGCTGTATACTATACGAGTGTCCAAGCAATGCTCCGAGGAGGAATCCAGCTCCCAGGAGTCTTCAGAGTCACTGCAGGTTCGAGATTCGTACCCTGGAATTTAAACACAACTATCAGCCTGTCCTTTGTGGTGGCAGGGAGGAACAGCCAGACAAGGGTTATGAATTTGTCTGCACAGCAGGGACTCAAAACCCAGAGAGCTCTGCCCTCACTTGCTCATCAGCAAACAAGGTGAGGATGCAATCTGACTGGCAGGACCATAACCTGTCAGTGGAGGCTTGGTCCCTCCTGCCTGCTTTGCCTGGTTTTACTGCAGAGCAGTACCAGAGGGAGCTGCAGAACAGCAGCCAGCTAACTCATTGCCGAAAGCCTCAGTTTGCAACCCCTAGGGAGGCTGGAGTTATCCTGAGGAGGGACAGGACAGCATTGCAAACAGATCCTCTCTCTCCTGGCCAATGTATGCCAGCAGAGGGGAAGTTGTTCAGGAGGCGGGTAAAAGAGCACAAGTGCTCAGTGGGACGTTTGCCATTTCAATGACAGGCACTCAGCCTTCACTTCTTGGGAGAAGCTGACAATTACTGCTGCTTTTCCCCTGCCCGACATGTCTGGGCTTGATGGAAACCTGGCAGTGCCTGCAACAAGGCTGACAGTCTTAATAATTTGCAGATGCCACTCCACACCCCTGGGCTACTTGTCTAGCATGATGCTATTCCCAGGAGCGAATGACACCTCTAGTGCTGGACAATCCACCCACTTTCTCCCCATCCTTTGGCAAAAAAATGGCTCATCTTTTTTTAAACCTTCTTCAGCTGAGACACGGTGCAGTTGCTGTTTTTTCTCTCCCCAGGTAAATATGGAGACATTTGCATCCACGAACAGTCTGTAATAGCCAATGATGAGGCAGACAAGATCTTTTGCACTGTTTGATTCCAGCAGCAGAGTCAGCAGCTTTTTGTTTTGGGGGGTGGGGAGGGAGGTAGAAAACAGTAAAAAATGTTAGACAAATATTGCTTGTACCACAATCTGCAGGAACATGCTGCACACTGCAAAGTCATTCCCTCTCTCCTGTACCACCACCACTGCAGAGCACTCTGGTTTTGCACATGGCACAGAGAAAGTGTAGAAATTTTTTTTCTCGCATTTTGTTTCTTTGATATTCTGTCTCATGGAGGATAGCAGGAAGAATCACTTTTATTCAGTCATTTTGTAATCTTCCTACAAGCTTTCCCTTCCAAGTCTGTTCTAAGCCTTTTGTACTGATGACACCATCAGCTACATGTCGCATTTTGAAAAGAATAGATGGTGTGAAGGACTGCCCACTTGTTCTCTGGCCCTGACACAGCCACATGCTGGCCATCATGAAAGCACCGCTTACCTTCAGATCCTGCAGGTAGATTTTCACCATGCTCACTCTTTCAGACTCCTCTGTAAGCTCCACCCTGCTGATGTTTGCAAACTCTGCCAGACTTGTTACGATGTTGAGCTTATTATTGATAATCTGGCTCACCCCATACTTGGCACCCACCAGCAAGGCAACGTACGATTCTCTGTCCTGTAGCTGTAGGGGGAGAGGTTAAATCTGTAGCCAAAATCTGAGCAGGAACCCATTCACCTCTGCTGGGCAGGGACTCCTCAGCCACCCAATCTTGTGTGGTATCTTTTAACACTGGACTCTACAACTGGGCTGCAACCAGCTCATTACTTACAGGCTGTCAGGTCACCTGCTCCCAGCCATTCTCTTCTCTGGCTTGGGGAGCACCAGTTTCCCTGTGCCCCCAAGGCAGGTGGCCCCAGAGAAGCACCAGCCATCTAGCAGATCCAAAGAGGTGGTCAGCAGCAGGTTGCTATCAGAAGTGTCACCTGGCAGGCTGCGCCAGATGGACCTAGCAAGACCTACTGGAGCTGGCTAGAAACCTCAGGAAGGCGTTTTTGGTTTTGGAAGAAATGACAACACTTTCTGTTAGGATCAGACACTTAAAAAATGAATTAATGTCCATAAAATTTGGCAGAAGTATTTCAGTTTTCACAAAGTGTAAACCTAGACATTACTGCAACCCGTCAGTAAGGTCCTCCTCTGGTGCAGACCTGCCTACACTGCTCAGCTCTCTCTACAAAACAGCTTGTGGTCTACAGTTCAGTACAGATCCAAGTGGGAACAGGCAATAAAAAAAACAAGCCACCAAGAAACCTCTTGTGAAAAGAGCCATGTTCTTTTTACAGTAAGGTTTAAGCATGGCCAATATCTTTTCAAGAATTTTTGAAAACCCCCCCAGATCCCTTAAGTACTTTACAATACACAAAACCTAGACAGAGCTTGTCTGAAGAGCAAAAGTCGGAACTTAAAATTAGAAAAATATGCGTAATTATTGTGTAGGCTGGATGTTATTCACTTCAACGGAACTATGCTGAGTTACCCTAGCAGAGTCCCTTACCAATATTTATCATGATGTCCCAGGACAGGGAAAAGTGAAAACGCTGAAACAGCATCACCAGAGCTAATGTTACATTTTCTATGAGCATTAAAGCAAAGACAGGGAGGGACACTCAGTAAGAGGTTGCTAGTTGTCATGGTTTTAGCTGGGATAGTTAATTTTCTTCGCTGTAGCTAGTATAGTGCTGTGTTTTAGACTTAGTATGAAAATAATGTGATAACACACTGATGTTTTTAGTTGTTCCTATGTAGCACTTACACTAGTCAAGGACTTTTGCAGCTTCCCATGCTCTGCCAGGTGCACAAGAAGCCGGGAGGGGAGGGGATACAACCAAGAGAGCTGATCTGAATTGGCCAAAGGTTATTCCATATCATGTGAGTCATGCCCAGGATATGGACTGGGGGGAGTTGGCC
>WEKW01021908.1:44786-78628 GCA_013389905.1 Sula dactylatra | reverse complement strand
CTTATTTCTAACTATTTTATTTTAATTATTAATCTGTTCTTATCTCAACCCATGGGTTTTCTTGCTTTTGCTCCTCCGATTCTCTCCCCATCCCACAGGGTTGGGGGGAGTGAGCGAGTGGCTGTGTGGTGCTTAGTTGCTGACTGGGGCTAAACCACAACACTAGTCTCACATCAACAATGAATTTAGAAAAATATTTAAACATTTCTGCTTTAGATAGGGTTTGCTTTGGTTAAGATATGATCTTACCCACTGGGGAAGAAAAAGGGTCAAAATTGCTCCTTCTGCCCTATCTTTGCTCTTATTGTCCAAGTAAAAGACACGCAAAACAAGGCAGTAAGTCAGTATGCCAAAACCCAATTACATAAATAAACAGCACTCGTACCATCATGGTGGCATTAAAGATCTTCCCATTGTACATCTTCAGGTCTCCCAGTATTTGCAGGTAGCTCAGGCGCACTTGGACTGCTGCGAGCATATGCTTCATTTTGCAAGAGAAGAAATACTGTTTAGAAACGTGACAGACAAATAAGGTTTGACAGGTAGCCTGTAGGCTAGATGTTCTTTTCATACAGGACTTAGTATTTGACCAACACATCTAGCTTGGTCTGGATCGGCAATAGGTCTGTACAGACCCATCCCACATTACCACATTTGCCATCTGGCAACCCACAAACAAACTGCAACAGAACACACTATGCAGGGAAAGTAGGTTGTGTGCACAGCAGAGGAAGTTACAGGAGGAAAAGATAGGAGAAAAGCCCCAGGTGGTCCCAATAGAGAGGAGACCCACGGAGGAAAGACGTTGCCTCTTTGGCCCTGAGAGATGCTGCCACCATACTGGGAGGCATCTTGAACCCAGGGGGTGCACGCTACCTTCTGCCGAGGGTCCAGTAGCACCTGGTTCCGCTTCATGTGGTAGCTGATGGCTTTCTTGATATCCTTTCCTCTCATGTTTTGAAGCAAAGTTGGTGAGATGAAGTTTTCGATTCCCCAGTCCCTCCTGCCAAAAAGACGGGAAGGGAGCAAAGGAGGTCCCAGCTATTCCGTCCGCCAGCAACATAGGAATGTGCAGAAGGGCAGCTGGCCAGAGGCAGAGAAGGGCAAAGGCGCCACAGCAGTCCAAGATATACCAAGCCTTAGGGTGCTGTACCATGTCTGGACTGCTCATGCAACATGACTACCTCACTCGAATTCACTTCTATGTGCATCTGCTACTGGGTCAGGAGATGGGGCTGGAGAAGCACACACTTTCATGCAGAATGCCTGTTTTTATATGGTTATACAGGAGACAATCTACAAGCTTAGTCAGCACAGCACACTTACTGCTTGTGAAAGCATTTTTCGGTATTTTTTTCCAGATCCCATTACTTCACAGGACCTGTCACTTACACTGAAATTAGATATTCCTGATACAGTTCTGGTGGATGAAGAGATGTAAAGTACAGGCTGCGCAAAGTTGATGATTATCCTTTCTCTCAAGTACAGCATGCAAATCTTAGTATACTGGCAGGAGCAGCCTGGGTAACCGTAACTATGTGAGAGATTTGCAGTTTTCATGTCCCTGCTCTAGCTACAGATCAGAACCTCCCTCTGCTTAGGGACATGCCCAGATGTTATACTGTCTGTATTATTCAAGCAGCTCAGCAGGTTAGAGACGGGGAGAAGCCACCTTGCCCTAAAATGACTGGCACAACTGAGACTGCAGCCTCCTTGGGTCAGAGGTCTTCTATCCAGAGCTAAACACTGGGGAAACATAGAGCTGATGCCACTTTTAGCTGGCTCCTTCTTTTGCCAGGCTTAGTCACAACATAACACAGAAACGTGCAAACTTACTCAATATATTTCAAGGATACTTTCTGTGGCTGAGCACAAGCGTAGATCCTCTCCTGTATGTGCAGAGCAGCCAGACGTAATGCCACACTGCATTTCATTTCCACAGCAAATCTTTCCTGGAGCACATCGCTGCAGCTCTGGAACAAACAGAGCTGAGTTAACATGATGATGGAAGCCCAAGAAGAAGTCAGGATAAGACCTCTGATATGACTACCTTGCGTCAAATAAAGGGAGCCACCCAGCTCATTTCAATCTCATTCTGTTAAAACACAAAGCATATTAAGTTGATTCAAGAATTTAAGACAAGTTGAATCCAAATGCTCTGTTCTTAAGTGCTCTGCATTTCACATTCATATAACTGAACTAGCCAGAAGTATGCTTTTGTTTAAAGCAGAAATGAGAACTGGGTGAGAATAGATCCTGAAGCACGGAATGCCTCAATTTTACCTGCAGGTAGAGATATTCAAAAGCAACTGGGTCTTCCTGCAGGAGGTCTAAGGGATCCTTTGGGACAAAGCAAACTCTGAAGAGGCACCGGTAATCATGAGATTCTCTTTTTTGGACCACCTGCAACAGACAAACAGCATCATGCCACAACTACTGCTGTAGCCCCTCCCTTCATAAATGCACAGTAAGTCTCTGGCTTGTATGAACTCACAGAAATAATTTAAAGCTACTGGCAAGTGGGATGGCTGCAGATTAGCCACTGTCCTTTGCAAATACAAGGAGACATCACTAGTGTTTGTAATTTTATCTTTGATTCTTCTGGTTTTTGCTTCTCTGTGGCTTGGAAGTCCTTCAACAGCAAAATTTCATTAAATATCCATTGATCTCATATACCTGCAGTATAACCAGGTCAGAGGCTTCAAGACCATATGATAATCACAGAGGAAGGGGCAAGCTTCTCTGCTTTTAAGTTCAGTCATAAGATACAGCAGCCCTAAACAGACACTTGGATCATCATTATAATAGCAATACAATGTTAGGACCCCTGGGTTATACATTAGCATATTTTATTCTGGGCAAATCCCATACAAGCTCACCAACTGAAACAAAGCAGAAATTTTCAGGCATATGTGCTCAGTGTTTGAATAGTGTCAGCCACCAAACCTCTCTGCATTACAGTGGATCACCAACCAACAAAGTCAACAGCATGGAGATAAGACTCCGAAACAGGCACATTCTCACAAATTAGATTAGCCCAGAATTACTAGTAGAGCAACAGAATTATTAACAGAGCTAACCTCACGTTTGCAGGACACAAACTTTTGATTTAGAATTTAAAGTGGCACTTAGCTGGGTTAACTCTCTGACTATCTAGGGAACTGTAAATAACTGGGTACGCAGCTATTTTAAGATTTTCCTAAACAGCCCTCTGTAGGTGGGCCGATCTGACAAGTGGCACAAAGCATGCTCATCCCCAGTTGCTCTACACGGTCCAAGCAATACCAGCCCATGGGTTTTGCTATGTGGGCTCTCTAAGCAGAGTGAGATGTTTCTGAAAGCACCATTTCTCCAGGGGCTCTGGTTAATGCAGTGGTAACACGTGCAACAGGCAGAGAGAAGAGGACAGCAACTCTGGAGACTGGATCAAGCTCACTCCCTCTTGTGACATCTGCAGAGCTGAGCTCTCTCTGCACCTCACTGGCCGCAATTCATTGGTGCTGGTGCTGCCGTCCAGCATGGCTGTGGGAGGATGCAAGGGGCTCTCCTCACCTGCTCGATCAGCTCCTCCTCATGCAGCAGGTGGATCTTGGCCACGTTGTACTGCTCCTCCAGAGCAAGGGCAAAGTGCGCAATGTTCCTGATGGAGAGCTTCTCCTTTAAGGTGAGAACAATGTCCTGGGAATGGAAGGCACATAGATGGTCAAACAGAATTTGGACACAGTTGCTGAGTACTGCTGGCACACCACATGTATGTGGATGATTCTAGCTTGCTGCTGGCAACCATATGGGACAACACTGAAATGGCAGTGGCCAGAAACAAAGCTGTCCGCAGCCAAGAACATGCTTGGTGCTGCAACACAGAGCAAAATTTTTAGCACTATTTCACAGGAAACCAGCACCTATATGATACGCTGCCTTTCCTCTTCACTGACAGCTTCTGAACATGTTGACCTAGACAAACCGCAGAGGTCTCAACGTTAGAGAAAGCCTGCAAGTTCATCAGAAGTGGAGGCACGGGAATGGCAACCACTTTGGAACACCAAGCACAAGCTTGGCAGTTAGTGGCTGTGCTGTCCCAGCTGGATGCCTGAGCAACAAAAGAATATGCCAGCCAGGCAGTCAGCAGGACGGTGGTCAGAGCCACCCATGTCCACTGATGCCAGCCAGCTGGTAAGGAAGGGAGTCAAGGGAACTGCAGGGGACGCACAGGAAGCACAGGATAAAGAGTACAGATGAAGGCATCAAATCCATTTCCTAGAGCCGATTGTCCTGGGCTGCTTCATGCTGAAAGTTTTGGCCTTACAGTTTTTAGTTTGGTGCTGTTGAGCACTTTCTGTCACTCTTCATCCAAATGTTTGCTGTTAACCATTCTAGCTTTCTAGAACTCTATGATGCTTTTTGAAGAAACTACAAAGAACTGGTGAAAAACACTTCTCCCCACCAACAAACAAGAATCTGAGAGCATATTTGTAAAAATCTTACCAAATTTGACTGAAACTGGTGTTTCAGTTGTATGGAGAATTCTGTTGTCATGAAAATAACTAGGTTTATTTCTGGCAAACAGAAAACATTACATAAGGCTTGACTGAGTACAAATTTAAAGAGAACTCCTTTGACTCACTGAGGCCTCTTGAGGGAAGCATAAATAGCTCAGCTTGGTTTTAAGGAAGGATCTCTCAAAGAGCATAGGAACTTCTGAAAACACCTAATGTAGGAATCATTTTACCCATTTAAGTATTTCTGTGACGACGCTAGTGAGGGTTACACTCAACTCCAGTAGGGAAGAAATTGTTCCAGGTCCTTGCTTTATTTATTTATTTTCTTTTTCTCTGCCTTGCAAGTTACAAGACTTGCAGAGACTTACTCGGATGAGAGACCACAACAGCTTTGTGAAATTTGGATTAACTAGACACCTCATTTTTGAGGAAAGTTTTCAGTGCATTATAAATAAAATCTCCTCGCTTTTCCCCTTAATATTCTTTCAGCCTAATAACTCCAGAATGACTGTCCGTCATGCATCTTTTCCACAGTAACTGCACTGCTGCAGGACATCTGTCCTGGTTTCATCTGGGACAGAGTTAATTTTCTTCATAGCAGCTAGTATGTGGCACGATTTGGATTCGTGCTGAAACAGTGTTGATATTGTGGAGATGTTTTAGTTGTTGCTGAGCAGTGCTTACACTAGTCAAGGACTTCTTCGGTTTCCCGTGCTCTGCCGGGTGCACAAGAAGCTGGGATGGGACACAGCCAGGACAGCTGACCCCAACTGACCCAATGGATGTCCCACACCATATGGCATCATGCTCAGCATAGAGAGCTGGGGGAAGAAGGAGGAAGGCGGGGACATTCAGAGTGATGGCGTTTGTCTTCCCAAGTCACCGTTACACGTGATGGAGCCCTGCTTTCCTGGAGATGGCTGAACACCTGCCTACCCATGGGAAGGACTCAATGAATTCCTGTTTTCCTTTGCTTGTGTGCATGGATTTTCCTCTACCTGTTAAACTGTCTTTATCTCAACCCACGAGTTTTCTCACTTTTACTCTTCTGATTCTCTCCCTCATCCCACTGCAGGGGAGTGAGTGAGCAGCTGTGTGGGGCTTGGTTGCTGGCTGGGGCTAAACCACAACATCACACATTCTTTAAAGAAATTACAGCCACTAATCACTGTGTGCAGGCAAATCCTGTTAACTCCAACATAAACATTGAGCAACTCTAAAGAGTTGCTAGAAAAGATCAGGCTAGAAAAACTTAAAGTTTGTAAGCCGGTGTCTAAGCATGACAATTATGGAAAGTACTAGATTAATGGCTCTGGAGAGCAGCACCTTGTGTTTTGAAGAGAATGATGGTAACTTGTCTATAATGCCTCCAAGCACAAGTGACCCTATGGAGGTGGTACTGCTTTTCCAACTCAAGGGGTTAATCAGTCTTCATGTCTCCACAGGGAAATGTTTTCACCAGTGCAGAAATGAAGTTGGAACACAGACAGGCACTTTATATAACAACTGGCACAGTTGCACTTGCTGAGTTCACATGATCTCCAAACCTGGACTCTGCCTGTCCAGGTCCCAAGCGAGGAGACTGGTTCTCTCTCTCAGGGATGCACATTGTCACTGTTATATTAAACAACCTTCTCTGTATTCTGCCATGTGGTTTCCAAGGAAAGCAACATTTGTGTGGACAGCTGCTGATGTACCAGTCCCCCACCAAACTGTGGATTCTTGCCCAGCTTCAGTCACACTTCACAAAGCTGTAGTGGTCTCATAGCCAAGTTCCTGCAAGTTCTGTGAAAACTGGTTGCTGAGAAGAAAACAGAGGTGAACAAAAGAAACATCTCCTCTGCAGGAAGTGCATGGAAAACCCAGCATGCTCAGCATCAGCTGACAATACTGTTCCTACTAGCTGGCAACCAAGAGGTTGCAAGTTCCACTGCATGCACCTTCGCTACTGGATTGAATTCAGGTGGTGGGAACAAAAACAGATAACCAAGCATCATTACCTTCACAGTAGTGTTCGCCTCAAACCTGAAAGCCTTCGTCTGTCCATTTTCCAAGTATACTTTGAGAATGTTTGGCATACAAAGAAGAGAATTCCCCTGCAGAACAAAAGCAACAGCACTAATCCTTGGATGTTAAGCTTCTGGGCTTCAGGCTGCTCTGCCTGACGCAGCATATCCTGGTATAAATGAAAATCTTTCTTTGATTTTGCAGTCTTCTTCTCTGGCACCAAGCTTTATTCCCTGATTGTGCTTCTGGCACGGAACAAGGGAAAGAGAGCATAACAAATGCCTCTCCCATAAAACTCCAGCCAGTGCAATAGCTGCACATGGCCCAGATATGCCACTGTTCAGTTCCCACATGGCATAGGAAGATCTGGCAGATACTGAAAGCTGAGTGCCATCCTCCTTGCTCATTACCAGAAAAGCAGCGATGTCTTGCAGAAAAGACATCCCATTACCGGGCATCAGGCAGCACTAACCCCCACACTGCCACATTCCCAATGGCAGCAGCCATGATTTCAACTCAAGAGCTACCCAAACCCTCCGTGCTACCGTGAATAGATCTTGCACACTACAGGAAGGCTGTAGGATTCAGCTAAACATGCAGCGGTACTTTTATTGAGCATTCCTCTAAATTTGTGACTCTGGGGCTTTCCAAACAGGAGATGATGTCACCAGAGTTTCTTGAGATAGGTCTCAAATACATTAGACAAGGCAATGACTCCCCTAGCAAAAGCACCTCCATTGGGTGCTCTGAGAAGGGTCTAGGAACTTGGCCTCTGTCCTTCTGGGGCTGTCTAGAGCTGCACCTTTCAGCCTTCCACCTTACTCCTTTAGTAGAGCTCATTTGCACCTTCCTTCTTGTTTTCAGCTTTATTCTTCTTGTTGCTTAGTGCCGAGAAGGTTTACTCCTCCACCCTTGGACTTCCCATTCAGCATACCTTTCTTATGTACTGGGACCAGCATGTTCCTCCAATCTTAAAGAGTTTTGTCTACCTGTCATGACAGTCTCAAGGTTAAGAATGGCATTTCTAAGATGATCTTTCATATGCTTCATTTGCTGTGCAACACCTTATAAATCTTACAACCTTGGTCCCTCTGGATAGAGAGCCCATATACCCTGGAAGTACTACAAAAACAAACATAAAACACTTCTGAACCTTGCTCCTTGTTCCTCTCCTCCCTGTTTTGTGGGGTTCAAGCTGCCTACAGTCATCACAGAGAAAAGAGTGAACGTTGCCAATATTCCTGAACTCAAGCTCTAACTCCTTCGTGCTAAGTAGCACGAACACATCACATCTTTGACAGGCTTTGGGTCCTCCCAGATTTCAGAAAATTCAGAAAAGTGATGCTGGTTTACACCAACTGCACATTTTCTCTGGTAGCTCCCACAGCCACAGGATACCATATGAATAGGTCCTTGAACAGCCAGCACACAGCAGAACTTGAACTCTATATAGATAAATTCATATACAAATTAAGTATCACCACTGTCCTGGTCAGATCCAGCTAGCTGGCCAGAGCACCTCGGTGGGATTTGTCTCCTTTTGACCAGGCTCTAATAGACTGCTATGAATTCACTGTGAAAGGTTCTGCTATTACTTAAGCAGCTGTACCCCTTTTAAATGCTAGGTCCATGGTGCAGCTAGGCCTATAGCTTCTGATAATACACTGATGGATGCTGACATGAGAATCCTGATGGACCTGTCAGTTATATGGAAACACATAATAAGTTTGCAACAGAAAATGGAGGCTGGATAGAATCGAGGCTTATTAACAATTTATATTCCTAAACTGGAGTTTCAGGTTTCAGCTGCAGAAGGCAGCCTCTGGGTTCCTTCCAGTTGCCACAAAGACCATTTAGCAATGCTCCATTAAGATGACAAGAGTAGTGTATTTACTAAAACAGGAGGCTTTGCAGTTTTTCAGGGCCATAATACCCATTTTGCCTGTCTTAATACATCAGTTTGCTGAAAGGAGAGCAGTTCTAAAACACTCAAGCAGAGCAGCTGCTGTCTATGGTGAATAGTGCTTTTCCAGAAAGAAGTCATAAATACGCAACAAATTTATTTACTCTTCTGTTGTGCTAATATTCTACTGTTCAAAACAAGGTCCATATCCAACTGGTGAAATGGTAAGCTAACACCAGTGGGACCCCAATGCCCAAAAGAATTTCTCTTACCTTTATGTTCTCATTAAATGAATGGCAAACTGTATATTGATTGCGTCCCTCCTCTGCACTTGCAAAGGTATGATTAACTTAGCTCAGCACAATATTGTTAGAGGCTTTGTAGGAAGTGCAGAGTACAGCGTTCCCTCCGGAAGTGCCTTCTTTGGACTTCTCAAGACCTGCCTTGCAATCAGGAAGTGAATGGCACAGATGTGAGACTTCCATGTGCTGCAACACCACTGCCCAACCTCTGGCTGAAACAGCTCCATGGAAGCTCCTAAGCAGACACTAGTGTGAACCTCCAACTATAAGAAAAAGCAGAGACTGCTGGCATTTTCAGATCTGGCTGTATCCCACAATCAGCCTTGCCCAAGGCCTCTCAGTCACGTCTGCCTGGGACCACTTCCAGAGCACATCCTTCTATTCCCTGCCTTGTGAGCTCTGTGGCCTGTGTGTCTCATCTCCCAACCACATGAGGGGTCCAGTACCTGGCTCCTATTCCGGGAAGGGTGGTCCAGCTGCCATAATGGTCAGGCAGGATCCCAGACAAACCTGTCATTAAGACCTGAGGGATGTGAACACAGCCCTTGGCAGAGTAGAGACAAGCCCAAGCTGTGCAGCAGCTCCAGCACATCTGGCAACAACTTGGCAGGAAGGAAGGGATCCCAGAGTCTAGAGAGACTTACTAGCAAATGTGTCAGGGGTGACACCTGATGCTCTCCTGCTCTGGAGAGCAGGCCAAAGAAGGAGCAGGAGTCCTGACACGCCTGGAGCCAGGCACAGTTGCCAAAGCATTAGCACTGTGCCTGTTGATAGCCAGCATCTCTGGCTGCACCTCTGCCCTGGTGCAGAGGGAGAAGAGGAAACACCTGCCACAGGGAAGGCTCTGCCTGAGCTGGGTCAGGAGAACTCCCTGTCACCAAAGATGGGAAACAAGAGACAGCCTACAAAAGAAGAAAAGGGCCTAGTGGCTGGTTCATCATCACTGCAAAGTGCAAAGAAGCAAGATTTGGTCAGACCTGAACAACTGAACAGCACTAATAAGTAGGGAACAGGATTGGGGGATTTTGACCACTGAAATTTTTCATTCCAAAGGGAAAAAGGAAAACTCAACAGAGTTAAAGCCTCCCAGCTGACCACAGTCCATCCCAACCACATTCAGCTAACTAAGTTACAAAGAAAGAAAAAGGAAACATTTAAGAGCTCTTCTCACTTCAGGGAAGCTACAAGTGTTCTCACTGCTCGTCCTTTTCTACTACAGACAGACCCATATACACCCAGGTCATTTGTTATCACTGCTAGAAACCCTGTGATAAATTTGCAGCATTCCTCCAGTGAGCTGTGATTTTGTTTCACTTAAGAACAGATTGGCTCAGTTTACAGACAGTCTATTATGGAGACAGCTGTAAATGCTCCGTGGAAACCCTCTGCAAGCATATGAAACACAACAAGCTGTCACCCTATCAGCTAGAGAACATATGTCAAATTTAACAGCAAAGCAAAGTCACCAGTACCAAACACTCTGAACACAGTGCTACCTGAACACTGCTGAAGGTCAGGAAGAGATACCCCAGCTACTCTGGCAGCAAATAAACCTGGCATCAGCAGCAGGATTCACCTCTCATCTTTAGAGTTTGATCTGTCATGCCCAAACTTCAGTCTAGGTTTACTACGGAGAGATGAGCACCTCAAGAGATTACTACATCCTACAGCTGTGTAACGCTGGTTTAATGTTTACCTGATGGTAAACTGACAAAAGTAGTACATGCAGGTATTTTCCATTAGTCTAAGTAAGCAAACCAAAGTTAAACCCTCTGGAAATGCCAGTGCTTCGCCCCCAGTCACCAGTGAGCCTAGGAAACCAGTTGGGACCAGATGCCTGGATGCATACCCAGGGCAGACTACCACAATGAGGGTGCAGCCACTCTGTAGGTCCTGGTCATGTTAACCCAGCCTGGCATCTGTCTGCAGAAGCGACCCATTTCTTCCCAGCATGCGGTCCCCTGCATGCTGCAGCCATGTCACACTGACCTGTGTGTGTCCATTCACCAGCACTTCCTCTGCAAACCGTACTTTCACAGGGTTTGTTTTTAGCCTTGCTCTCTTCTCTGCAGTAAGAAATGATGACTTAGGCCCACCCTGAAAAAACAACAGTACTCGGTTGGCAGCTCAGTATGTTGCAGTTACGTACAAGAGGCCGAGGCCCACAGTACAGGCAGGAGTGCTGAACCCGCTCACACCACAATGCCTCGCTCTTACAGGAATAGGTGTTGTTAGCAGTCTCTCAGCCTCCAGGCTTGCTACAGGCCTTTTTGACCTATCTGGGTGGTTGCTGCCTTCTGAACCCAGCTGTCCAACAACTGGATATGCACGCAACACATGCTGCACACACTCCTAATTTCACTGCCTGTTAACCAGTTGCTCTGTTTAGGCTCTCCCCAACTCCTGCAATGATGCCAGGACTCTGCAGAACGACTGTTAGTCTACCAACAGCTGGCTTGCAGTGGGGCTACACAGTGCCATAAACCAACACCTGCAGAGGGCCTTGCAGTGATACACAAAACCCCCTGTGCAAAACCCCCTGTACAAAACCCAAGTATGCAGCACTTCCCAGCTCAGCTGCAGTTTCTAGAGCATACTCTCATATTGCAAAAGTTTAAGAAAACTGCCCAAGGCTAAAAAGCCAACCTGACTTCATTGCACTGTTGTCACATAACCATGCTTTCACCATGGCGGGGGCCTACCAAGCTCACGAGACACCATGTGAGCCTAGGAACCACTGAGTTCTTGTGCCCAAATGTCCTGCTCTTGTAAAGCATGATATTCCCTAAGAAGACCAGAGGCAGTATCCTTCCAGACAACTTCGAGGTAGAGCAATTCCTACACTCTTGCCAGAGGCACAGGTGCATCCCAACCTGCCACAGCCCCATCCTGCCCCAAGGCCATCTGGCAAGGATGGAGGAAGGGTGGCAGGCAGGAGTCTCTGTGCCTGGCCAGCAAGCCCTTCCAGAGTCTGCCGGGCTGTATGGAGCATCATGCCCCACAGCTGCCCAGAGGAGGGCCAAGGCCTCCCATATCCCTTTTAGTGTGGCCAGGGCAGCCCCGGCAGAGGGTCTGGTATCCGTCGATGGGAGGCGTTACCTCTCAGCTCTAAGCACAGCTGCCTTCAGTGTAGGGCAAGAGCCAACCCCAAACCCAAGATCAGCCTTGGCTGTATTTGGAGGTGTCCTTAAAGTGACCTGCAAAGGAAAAAACAAAAATGGGTTCGTGCCCCATTTGCTTCTCAACAATGCATGAAGGCCTGTGAAGGGTATTCCAAATCCTGTGAAGGGTTTTCCAAATCCTTTTCACTATGAAAAGCCATTGCATTTTCCCCCTTTTGGCAGGCATTCAGGTCTTGCATAACTAACTCTCATTTTTTTCCCTTGATCTCCAGAGTCAGATCAAGCACTGGCAAGACTGATAGCCAATGTACTAGGCAAGAGAGATCAGATTAACAAAAGAGGGAAGCCAGTGTTCAGTGGGTTTGCTTATAGTTTTTCTGGTTACTTTGGCTTTCTGCACGTCTGTGGAATGCCAACACCTGGGAAACTTTGGGCAGGAAAAATATATTTAAGAGATTTTTCTCTTTAATGTACCTTTACTGAATGGCCAAGAAACCTCATGACCTTAAGCCTGAGAGTTCCAATAAGTTTTCTGAAGGACTCACCATTCTTGTTTGTAAGAATAAATAAAAATAAAAAAGCCTCCAAACAAATTAAAAACACTCCCAAAATGCTTTCTGGGGTGGGGCGGGGGGGCGGGGAGGAAATCCCCCTCAGGCCACTTTCATACATCACAAGAAGCCAAAAAGCACACAAACCCAATTTTGTCCTTGCTTTGCAGCTCAGCTTTTACACACATTGAAATCCACACGGATAAACACATCATGTCAGCAGTACATGCCTCCTGGGGAATTCTATGCTGCAGGAATGGGCAATCAGCACCAAACTTTTATACTAAAACTTCGCTTCTATTCCCAAACTATGATCCACACCCAGGTCCCAGCCCTTAACCAGATGGAGCTTGGAGAAAAAGGAATAAATTTTTCCAGCACTCAGAAAGGAAAACCTCAAGAGCTTCCAAGGAGCACCCAGGACAGATGCTAGACCTGCATCCTGAGAACGTGCCTTTCATGTCCGGGGGGTCCCCACAGCCCAGACAGCCCCAGCACGTGAGGAGCACTCCAGGCTGTTCTTGGTGGTCTGTCCACAGCTTGCTGAGGAGACCTGACTGCATTCCAGTCATTGTGGCCTCCTGGCCCCTGCGGAGCCTGCTGGACCCTCACAGCTCCTGATGGAGCCCCCAGCTCCAGGGAATATGGGCTCAAACCGCTCAGCAAGCCTCTCTGTATGACAGGCTCTGCAAGCCACCCTGGCCCTGCACCCAGGGGAGCTGTGAGCAGTTACCACTGACTCTACCCAAAACGTCCTCAACGGGCACGTGTGAAAGCAGAGGACCCTCGCAGTTCCCTCATGGCTTCGGTCGGGCCCTTGCGTCCCGCGTGCCAGCCCCGCCGCCCCACCTTCCCTGCAGGCCACACTGCCAGCCATGGCCATCTGGGCAGTGCTGCTGGGAGTGCTGAGAGTGCTGAAGAAAGGCCATTTACCGACGTGCAGCGCAGAACAGTTAGGAGGAGCTCGTCACCGGCCTCCCTGTAACAGAGACATGCAGTCAGCCAGGGTCAGCAGCTGCTTGCACCTTCCTCCCCAGTGTCACGGCAGACACGCCAATGAGGTCTTTGGCCCCTCCGCCCCCCACTGTAAGGGAAGGCTCTCAGCCAGGCAGGGTGCAGCCCACCAAGCACCGCCACGGTACAGGAAAGCAGGGGAACCCCTCTCTCCTGGGCTGCTGGGCCCTTCAGCCGAAGGACTGGCTGCCACTGGGACTCATCCCTGTGGGGCAGTTCCCCACCAAGCACAGCGCCCCGAGAGGTGGCGAGGTTCTCCTCCACAGTGGGGCCAGCCCCACACAGCCATGCACCTTTGCAACCCTTGGTGAGACCCAGTCCCTGCACCTCTCCTCTCAGCCCTCTGCCACCTCGTCCCCGTGGGCCATGCGGGACCACACCTGATGATATCAGCCGCTCGTTCGACAGACATGTTGTCCACCGCGGTAGAGTTTATCAGGAGGAGCTGGTCACCCGGCTGCAGCTTCCCTTCGGCGGTGCTCCCTGTGGGCAACCGGTGCACTGTTAGTCACGACAGCACCATGCTGGCAGACCTCCTCACACCGGGGATGCTCACTGCAAGCTCCTCTTCTTACCCGGCACCCGCTTGCCTCAGCAACTGCCTCTGGATGGCAAAATAAAAAGGGGCCAAAGGATGTTGGGCCCCGATGCCAGCTGGTGTATCACTGGCCGTGCCCATGCCGCCTCACCCAGGCTGTCCTCCGGCCCCATAGGCTGCCCATGCACTACAGAAAATCACTCTTGTGCATGTCTTTTCCCTTGTCACAGCTCACCACACAGTCCTCACACACTGCCTACCCGGGGTGCAGCAGGAGAGCTCACAGGCTCTCAGGAAACCACCGGACTGGGGGGTAGCAGCACTGCCTTGCCATTCTACTTGGGAAGAACGTTCTTCTACTTTTTCTTTTCCTCCTTTGTGCTCCCTTGCCCCTCCCCAGGGGCCTCCTAGGGGTCTGGGCAGCTGCCACAGCACAGTGCTCCCTTTCTGTGGGGTCTGCATCCCAGCGGCTGACCACAAGCCAGGGCTCGGCACTCCCAGCATGCTGCCGTCCAGACCAAGGTGCTGCAGCAGTCTCTGGGAGATGTGGGCTTGACTTCCAGCATGGTGAGTCCCCTCTGCAACTCGGAAGAACACCGAGGAGGTCTCCTTAACCACGCTGTCTACTGGGAGGACCCATAACAAGACAAAAAGATGGATTCTAAGCTTCGCTTTCCAGGAAGAGTAGCAGTCACAGGATCCAAGGGGCTAAGGAGCTGGTGGACCACTGGTGGGAGGAGAAGGAGCGTGCATGCAGCCTCCAGCTCCACCACGGTCAGTCTGCTGGCCAAAGCACACTACTGAATTTCTCTGCCAGATAGGTTTGCCTGCAAACCCACCTAGCACCCACCACCTGTCCCTCAGGGAGACCCCAACATCAGGTAGCATACAGGAAAGGCAAAACACAAAGACAATAATTCGGAATTAAACACAGGGCTTTTAGCCATGGGCACCCACAGCAAAGGATGGGACTTAAAAGGACAGGTTTCTTTGTGCCTCAGTTTTAATAAAATGTTGATTCTTTCTGACTAAGAAAAAAGAAGAACGTAAGAGAAAACCTCCTTCCCCACTTCTTAGACCCCAAGACTATCAGCTAATTTAGCCATGTTTCACATGGGAAAGAGCATAAAGAGAAAATTTCACTCAAAAGCACTGTGAAAGGATACTGACCATACTGTAGTGCCTTTATGCTAAACATCCCACAAGCAGAGCGCTTGGAGAGGCGGTTCCCCCAAGCAGCTGGGGGATGCCACAACCCACAAGGGGAGCCAGAGGCAGAGCCCAGGCCAGCCCTCCAACCACCCTCTCCACAACACCTACATGCCCAGGTCAGGCATAGTCTTTCTCTGGCTGTCACACTCACATTGACAGGCAAAAAGCAGGCATTTTTGTGTACCCACTGAAAAAAAAAAAAGGTAAATAAAAAACAGATTCACGGTTTTTCATTCAAAACCCCCAAGCCACCTTAGAAGCAGAATTACACTCCTCCCTTGTATAACTGGAAGAGTTGATCTGCTTGACTTAAGCAGAATTTCACCTGGGCTGCCTGTAACTAGCAGTGATCCTCTCTGCATTACAGGGCTATAAGCCCAGAAAGCATTTTCAACAACAGTTCACCAGGACCAATGCAGAATAAGAACTCTGAGATGAAATGAAATTCTTCCTTTACATTTCAGATAAAACACCAGAAAGAACTTTGCTTTGAAGCAGGTCTTTGTATCCCTGAAGGTCAGCTGTGTCCAGGTGCAAGCAAAGGATTAGTGGTGAGGCTTAGATTTCTTTCATGCCATCAGAATGAGGTAGATGTTCAAGCACTCTGCACGCCACAGGCACACAGGTTTTTGCCCTCAGTATTCAAGGATCACATGCCAACCAGAGGTACCTGAGAAACTCATAAATGCCTGGCAGGAGTTTATCACTAAGGCCATCTGGGACAGTTCAGGCTTCTCACACCTGTGGTTGCAGGGAGAAGGAAACGGCACTTACCTGCAGTGACAGATGCAATCGTAAGAGGCAGGTTTGGACAAATCTCAAAGCCATAGTGATGGAGGACCAAATCTTTGTATATTGTGACAGTAAGTTTGACACGGCTGGCAGGCTGGCCACTGCCATCACTGGTGCTGTCTGTCATAGATGGTCTGCCCCTGTGAGACAAGAAGCCAGTGATTATTTAAGATACAGTCAGAACATACTTTATCGAAGGGGCGTAGATCCACACACATACACACCCACCCCACTTTCCCTGGGCTGCACCAGTAAACAGAAAGGCCAGCACTTCTCTGGGTACCCACAGGTGGCTCTGCACTGTGCAGACCAGCAGTGATCCCCCAGGCTCCACAGAAAGTTGAAGACATCAGACCAGTGGCACCAGCTCGTTGTAACCACAACTCTTTCAGCCACCCCAGCCCAGAGGTCACATGGAGGGAGAACTCCAGCTGTGCCCTGCACCAAGCCCTGACCTCCACAAATCACAGCAACACCTTTACCCAGCAAGGCAGTGAGAAAATTTACAGCTCTCTGCTTCTGCCAGGATCCAGCCCAGCTTAATTTTGCTTCACAGACCTTAGGAAAGTAAAGCAGCTGTGGGCCAGGATCCCTTGCAAATGCGACCCAGTCTTGCCCTAAAAACATGGGCCAATGACAAGACACAGAGAAGTACAACGCCATCTTCAAGAAAGCACATTTCACATTGAGCAGTATTGTATTTCTGCAAATGTGGCTCACAGAACCAGGATGGGTGAATGGAAGAACATCTGTCCCTGAAAACCAAGGGGAATGCTTAAAAACATTGTTTTTTCTAGGGACTACTGTATGCATATTTCCCAAGAACAACTGAAACAATAACATCTGCAACCTGTGACTGCCCCTGTTTGTTGGGAACAGGCTTGTGCTGCCTCTGATGAAAGGTGATCAACAGGTATTCCTTTCACAAAAAATATGTTTACCTGGATGCGCCATCCCGAGTGCGATGAAGCCATTTTGCTACCATTTGCTCTATTCTACATGCTTTGCGTGTCTGGATTAAGTTAGTCTCCAAATCTTCCATTTACCTGAAAGCGCAGAAATCGCAGAATGATAAAAGATTGAGGAAATCTTCTAGTCACTGTTCAGAGTTACCCACACCAATTCACAACCCTTTTGCAATAAAGAGATCCACTGGCACTTTGGGAAGACCACGTGCTTTAACAGAGGATGTTAACATCTGTAACACTTACTATGATTCTTCCTGTCCATGCAGTCTCCCCTGCCTGGTGCTTTTGGTTAGTCCATGTTGGTGGTCATAGTGCATTAGCTTCTCATGGCAGAGAATGACCCAGTAACCTCTGTACATCTTTTTTCATGGTTTCTGGATCCAGTGATCTGTTTTCTCAACAAGAGAAGCTGTCGTACCTAGTCATAGGAAAGCCCTTCTCTATTTTAGTCAGGGATCTCTGAATTATAAGTTTGGTAACACCCACCTGCACACTGATCCAAACTAGACATGCTTCTTCCATAGACCATTATTTCAGCGACAAATACATAACCTTCAGCCTCAGTGGGCCAAACACTTTAGGGCGCAACAGTGAGGTTTACAGCCAACTCCTGGCTGCCTTGGGGAGGCAGAGAGCTGGTGTATTCCCTCCCTGTGACAGATATCCTCTCTGATTAATATAGCCACAGAAATTCTACAGAGAGCAGTAATGAAGCAAGAAACTGAGTCATCAGTGCAAGCTGCTCCACACTGCTATTTGCACTAGCAGAAGCAGTTTCTAAACCAAGGTCATAAGCTCAAATTTGTCTTCGATAAAACTGGTCCAGTGTACCGATGTCTACTAGTCCTGGAGCTCTGTAAACGTATGTGGTTCCAGGAATCAGTAAAGTGAGTAGCTCATCCTGGATCTTCCATTTAAAAGCTCCAGTTCAACAATATGAAAATGATAACTCAGCCAACCCACTCCTCGTGCATGTACCCTCTGCTGTTGATAGGATGTTTTTAGTCCTACTGACCTGAAGAACTGCATCATTAGAAGGGTTTGGCTCAGATATGGTTAATTAGTTGACTTTAACTGCACCTAAAAACGCTCCTTCTTTTGAAGATGTAGGTCAGCTTCCAGATCCCAGACTGAACCTGCCAGTCCACAATTCCTCTATCAAACCAGATAATTTGCCACTTTAATATTGTGCCTCCCAGATACAGAAAGCCTGTTGCCACATACTATTTTCATTACCCTTTCAAACACTGGAAAGAACTGTGGGCTGCAAGTGAACCAAACACAAAATGAAACGGAAAATATGTCTGCATCAACAAGAAGTCATGAAGAATATAAACTCGTATTTCAGCAAGGAAACAGAATTATTATAGCCACCTTTCACACTGTGTCTTCTGGTCAGCTTGCAAGATTTCTGTGTCCTGAGCTTCTCTCTTGTGTCTTCTGCTCAGGCAGTAAGTTCTGTGCACTGAGGACATTGTTATGCTGGGACAGTGCTCAGGACAGCAAACTGCTGGTCCATTGCAGGAGCTCTGCTGTAGCAGAAATATTAGTAAGTTAACTTCAGAATAACAAGATATAAAAGAGATGGCTGGAAGCTGACAGAAATGAAGCACAAAGCATTTTGTCTCAACACAAACTGGACCTATTCTCAGCACCCTCCCAACTCACAACACTCCCCCTAACTCATCTTTTCTAACCAGGATGAGAGGACAGGACCAACATTTGTTGATGTCTCTTTCCCTCCCAGGAAGCCATTCTGGCCCATTTCACTACCTGCCTGTGTAGCAATGGACAGAAAAGAGGACCACGAAATTCAGCTCTTCAGGAGTTTTTTCACTGAACGTTCTCTTGGCTGCTCTTGTTTATTGCAACACAATTCAAAACTGCTCCTTCAGCCACACTGCTCCTATATCTGCCTCTGAGCAGCATCTCTGAACAAAAAATGAATACCCTTGAAATCAAGCTGTGTTTTCTGAAGTAAACTAGAGCTTGTAAGATGGAGAATCTGCTCCCTTTTCAGATGGTGACTGGGAAGTAACCACAGAACAAGTAGAAGCATAGCAGTTCTGCAGCTTGAAAGACACACATAGGATGTGTCAAACCAAGGCCTGAGCAGTCACAGTCCATGTTTAGTATGTTCCCTTTTAGCCTCAGAATTTCAGTGTTTCTGACAGCCAGCTCCACAGACACTGTAACACTCATGCAACAGTGTGGCTGCAACCATCTTCTGACTTTGACTTCATCTCTCTTCTCAGTAGCATAAAGTGCTTTGGCTTTCCCACATCCCTTCAAATGCTCTAACATTCCTCTTAGAGCCATGGGGAAAGTCCTGCTTGCACCTGGTCCTTCCTCCCAAGAGGTTCTCTGTTTCGATGCCTAGAAGTCACCTGCTTCAGCTACTGATGCACTGAAATCAATCATTCTCTAGTGCTTTCTCATTACCTCCATGTGCAGCTCCACCCTCTACCCCCACCCCATATCTTTTACGTCTTAGCAGAATGGGCAGCCTTTCCTTTCCATGCTTCTGCTGTGCTTCACAAAACCGAATTTATGCAGAAAGTCTCCTAACCTGCAGGACACGGAGGAAAAGACTGAAGAACAAACATAAATGCTTAAAAAACACAGATGGAATACTAAAAGAGAAAAAAACCCACATTTTTCTTTCCAAACCAGAATGTTTGAGCCAAACAATAGGTATCTTAGGAGAGGCAGTCTTGGCAGATATTTCCCTGTAATAGTGCAAAATGCTCCCACAGCATTTTCCTGGAAAAAATGGCTGCTCATGGCTTGGACAAGAGTACTCTTCGCTGGGTAGAAAACTGGCGGGATGGCTGGGCCCGAAGAGTTGTGGTGAATGGAGTTAAATCCAGCTGGCCGCTGGTCACAAGCGGTGTTCCCCAGGGCTCAATGTTGGGGCTGATTCTATTTAATGTCTTTGTCAGTGATCTGGACGAGGGGATCGAGTGCCCCCTCAGTGGGTTTGCAGATGACACCAAATTGGGCAGGAGTGTCGATCTGCTGGAGGGTGGGAAGGCTCTGCAGAGGGATCTGGACAGGCTGGATCCATGGGCCAAGGCCAGCTGTGTGGGGTTCAGCAAGGCTCAGTGTCGGGTCCTGCCCTTGGGTCACAACAACCCCAGGCAACGCTCCAGGCCTGGGGAAGAGTGGCTGGAGAGCTGCCCGGTGGAGAAGGCCCTGGGGGGGCTGGCTGACAGCCGGCTGGACACGAGCCCAGATGGCCAAGAAGGCCAACAGCATCCTGGCTTGTATCAGGAATAGTGTGGGCAGCAGGACTAAGGAAGTGATCATCCCCCTGTACTTGATGCTGCTGAGGCTGCACCTCAGATATTGTGCTCAGTTTTGGGACCCTCACTACAAGAAAGACATTGAGCTGCTGGAATGTGTGCAAAGAAGGGCAACGTTGCTGGGGAAGGGTCTAGAGCATAAGTCTGAAGAGGAGCAGCTGAGGGAGCTGGGGTTGTTTAGTTTGGAGAAAAGGAGGCTGAGAGGAGACCTCACCGCTCTCTACAACTATCTGAAAGGAGGTTGTGGTGAGGGGGGGTCGGTCTCTTCTCCCAAGTAATGAGTGATAGGATGAGAGGAAATGGCCTCAAGCTGTGCCAGGGGAGGTTTAGATTGGATATTAGGAAAAACGTCTTCACTGAAGGGGTTGTCATGGATTGGAACAGGCTGCCCAGGGAAGTGGTTGAGTCACCATCCCTGGAGGTATTCAGAAGATGTTTAAATGTGGTGCTGAGGGACATGGTTTAGTGGTGAGCTGCTGGTGTTCGGTTTACAATTGGACTCCATGATTTTAGAGGTCTTTTCCAACCCATACAAATCTGTGATTCTGTGAAAACACAAGGTAGCACCCTTCTTTCCCACGGCGACCTCAGGGCACACAAGCACCTGCACGTGTGCCGAGTGGGACACAATTACCCAGCCTTTTGCACGGGCCCGTCATGCATGTACAGCTGTCGCCCCCTCCTTGCTTCAAAGATGTCCTGTGAAAGCTCTGATCCAAGTCTTTCTCCCACCTGCCCTTTTGCAACTATTTTTGAGCCAAGCCCTTGAGCACATCACTAAGCAGCTTGAGTGAGCTAGGATCTTAATACACAAAGATCCTTAAACTCCGTCAGAGGACACTAAGACTTGCCAGGTGTTTGCACGGCCAACTGGCCCATCCAGACAGCCATTGCTTGGTGTCTCAAAGGAAACCTGGATGGGTGATTCTGGCTCTTCAGGAACAACACTAACATGAAGATCGGGGCCTTGGCAAACCTCTGAGCATGCAGCCACGTGGCCGTACAACAGACAGCAGTGTTGGGAATTGCATTGTCTCCTGCATGGAGGAGCAGAGGACAAGGAGAACTGCCAGCCTTCACTGTCTGTATGTCATGGACCCCTGCCACAGCAGCAGGAATACTGCTTCCCCACCAGCCTCCTTTTCCACAGCCTCCCTTTCAGCCGCCGCAGCAGCACAGCAGGTTCATGTATTCCATCCCTGCTGCAAACAAGGACAACATAGACCTGATCTCATATCACTCAGTTCTTGTCTGCTCCACAGTGGAGCGGAAAGTTGGTGGCAGCCCACCGCATGAGGAGAGGAAGCTGTGAAGAAATATGTGCTCACTGCACAATCACGCAGAAGGCACCAAATGGAGGAGTATTCAGCCAGCTAGCCCAGATTTGACTGGCAGAAAAAAAAAAAAAAAAACAACAAACCAACTTTCAAGGAGAATACCTCAATTTTTTTTCATGTCCTTACATGGAAAGTATTAATTCATCAAACTGAAATCTTCTGATGGACAGAAGTTTTACTGGTTAATTACTGAAATTACATCTTTGTTTTGAAGTGTTCACTACCATCAAAACAGCAGGAGCAGTAGTGAGAATCAGCAGGTCTCCTCCGCTCACTGATGGCAGAGAACTGCGTGAACAGAAATAGTTGCAATAAGCTGTCATAAACCAGCTCTGGATGTGGTCCACCCGTATCCTCACTCATTTGTGCTTTTGGAATCATCTTTCTAAGTAAGTACTTCTTGTAACGGATGCCAGCCAGCAGTGTGCAATCTCAGGGAAGGTAATCATACAATCCAAATAGCGTATAATGTGCCCTGTCCTCCCCCAGTCCCTAAAGCACAGTACAATAATGGGTACTGACAAAAAGCTGTGACACTTCGGTGCTCCTCTGGGTGAACAGAGTTCTGCTGCTTGTGATTCACTTGCTCACTGCCCATGCGGCAAACTGTGCATGTGGCAAGCAGCCCTGCAAGGCTAAGAAGAATATAATGGTTTGTGGGAACACAATCCTTGCTCTTCTGCTGCAATTTTTTTCCCATTGGCACCTTGCAAGAGCAAACACTGCTGAGACAGCACCAGGCCAAAATCCAGACTTCCTCAGAGTAACCAGCAGAGAGAACAAGGATAACCGAGGTTAAATGACCTCTGGCTCTCTTCAGGATATTCAGCATGGTGGCTCTTCTTATACAGCTTTTTGATTCTGCTAGAGACATCAGGCAGGCTACCTGAGAGCAACCACACCAACAGGAAGCCTGGGGGGAACCAGATGGGAGGAGATCATGGGCAGGTCTGATTCCAGCTGTCTGTGCTGAGCTCTGAGAGCTGGGGAACAGTAAGAAAGATGTCCCATCTTCCGCCTTCTCCCACAGACATTGCCAAAGGTCGTCAAGCCAGCTGAGGAAAATTCCTTTCTTCTGCTTTGAAGGACTCCCTTGCACCTGCACCTCCCTGCAAAGCTCCCAAAACCTCCTGTGGACATAAATGTCTCACTGGACTCGGCAGGGCAGGACAGGACAGGACACCCAGCTGTGGGCAACACAGAAGGTGCACATACAAGATCTTTCTGGAACATGCCATCTTCACATCAGCATTAACAACTCATTACAGCCCAGCCACCCTTATACTGATGTACCCAGAACCCCTCCTCTAGAGTTATACTGATGGCTGGAAGTTTAAGATTCAGTTTGATTTCTACCATGAGAGTGAAATATCTGACCTTTACAGTGGCAACAAAATCACCCTTGATCATCCTTTATACATGAACACAGGTGTGTCCTCACAAGGCAAATGGAGAGGAATTCAAGGGGTTTTTGTTGGTTTTAAATGTCCTGAAATTTGGGGCCTAATTTGTTGTAAATACTGGGAATCAGCAGCTATGACACAAATATTACTGTGAGAATATGTGTATTTAGAGCAGATGCAGAACAACTACATTTTCTTCTTTACAAAATACTCTTTTCTACCTGAAAAGCAGATGATCAGCATTTGCCTTGCCACTGCTGCTGCGAGCCCTGCTGACGGTGCCAATGGAAGATGAAGCCAGGCTTGGAAGCAGGAACCGAATCATTTTAACTTGCTCTCTGTGGGATTTGAGGAGCACATACCAGGAGCCTGTGCAGCTACACAAAGACTAATGCGGTACTTCTGCCTCACATGTGAATTTACTGAGGGAGTAAAGGGCCTTTAAGGCTTCTTCCACCTCCCATCTTCAAGTCAGCCCCCCAGCTACTCTGCAGTAATACTTAGAGCAGAGATAATCAGCCAGCTGTTTATCAGGATAGCAGCCAGCTCTGGCCTCTTAAGCTCCAGCTAATCCTATGCAGCCCTCACAGGAAGCTTCACCATGTGCATCAAGGTCGTCTGATCATGGAAGACATAAACCCTGCCTCTGGCCACCCTAACATGCCAGGGACCCCAACACTAGCAGCAATCTCCATAGCAGCTGTGGGAGAGACCATTACTTTTGCAGATGTGTCTACAAGTTCTAAACATGTTTCCCTTAACTGGAAAAGCCTTAGGGCTTGCAGTCAAAATTTGTGGTGTTGAAAATACAGGCAGTAAGATTCAATGGCAGTGAGTGCCATGGCCCGAAGTGTAAATGCAGCGCTCTGTGCTAGTCTCCTCTGTTTTTCACTGAAACCAAAACTCTCTTTGGACATACGGTCAAAACCTGTGCACTGGCTTAGATCTGTAAAAAGCAGACTGCTGTTCCTCAAGAGGGGCTCCCAGCTCCAAAGATGGCCTCTTGTCCTCTTCCAAATGCTCCTTTATGGGGCTGACGAGTCTCCCAAAACCAGCAAGACTGCTGATACTAACACCATTCATTGCTGCTAATGCAGCCTCAGTGTCTTAACTTTCCTCTTATTGTTTGACAGATGGCTAGTTCCAGGACAGAGCTCTTGGCCTTCAAAGTAATCACAGTGATGTTGAACTTCAGCAGCTCCCCTGGACAAAAAGCAGAGGTGTCTGTGCCATGCACGCAGTGCTATGAGGGTGCTGCATGCTACAGCTGTGAAAGACAACTTCCAGAACAAGCTGTGAAAAATACAAGACATTTGTGTTGTGCATTTCATCATGCCTTCCTTCCCCTTTGCCTTTTCATGGAGGAGTAGAAGAATATAAGTAAGTCCACAGTCCTGCCGGTATCCAGACTGTAGCTTTTATTGTTGAAAAGGCTGAATGTGCTGGTGGAACCACGGTCTGCCCTTCCTGAGAGAGAGACGTAAACATCCACCAGAAAAAACACAAGTTCAGAGCGATCCTGTATCCTCCCACCACTAGGCAGAAGGCAGTGTCTTAAAGGAAAGGAGTGAATGGAGGCAAGTCTACGCTCAGGGTGGCAGGCAAACCCCCTCCTTGCCTACCTCGCCTTCCCAGGTGCCTCTGTACAACAGGTATGAGGCTCTGGATATGGAAGGTCAGTCAAATGATAATGTGAATGACGGTGCATTTACACTTGCTGGTCAAACTAAAGGGTAAGAAGGAAATGCACAGGCAGCGTAAGCAGGGACAGGTATCCTGGGAAGAGCACAGGGACATTGCCCGGTTGTGCAGGGATGGCATTAGGAAGGCCAAGGCGCAGCTGGAACTGAACTTGGCAAGGGACGCAAAGAATAATAAGAAGGGCTTCTATAGGTACGTCAGCCAGAAAAGGAAGGTAAAAGAAAGTGTACCTCTCCAGCAAAAACAACTGGCAAACTGGTAACAACAAAACGAGGAGAAGGCTGAGGTACTCAACGTTTTGCCTCAGTCTTCACCGGCAGTGTCTCTTCCCACACCTCTTGAGTGCATGCACCTCAAGGCAGGGACTGGTGGAGCACTGTAAGAGAAGTTCAGGTTTGTGACCACCTGAGGAACCTGAACATAAGTCTATGGACTTTGCAGAGTCCTGAGGGAATTGGTTGATGGAGCTGCCAAGCCACATATCCATGACATTCGAAAAGTCATGGCACTAAGGTGATGTCCCTGGTGACTGGAAAAGGGAAACATTGCACCCATTTTTAAAAAGGAGGACCCTGGTAACTACCGACCTGTCAGCCTCACCTCTGTGCCTGGGAAGATCATGGAAAGCATCCTCCTAGAAGCTATGCTAAGGCACCTGAAGGACAGGGAGGTGATTCAAGACAGCCAGCAGGGCTTCACCAAGGGCAATTCTTGCCTGACCAACCTAGTGGCCTTCTATGATGGAGTGACTACATCAGTGGACAAGGGAAGAGCTACTGATGTCATCTCTCTGGNCTGGACTTCTGTAAAGCCTTTGACATGGTCCCCCACAACATCCTTCTTTCTAAATGGGAGAGACATGGATTTGATGGGTAGACTATTCAGTGGATGAGGAACTGGCCAGATGGTTGCATCCAGAGGGTAGTGGTCAACAGCTCAATGTCCGGATGGAGACGAGTGACGAGTGGTGTCCTTCAGGGGTCTATACTGGGACAAGTACTCTTTAATAACTTCATCAGTGACATAGTGGGATTGAGTGCATTTTCGGCAAGTTTGCAGACAACACCAAGCCGAGTGGTGTGGCTGACATACCTGAGAGATGGGATGCCATCCAGAGGGGCCTGGACAAGCTTGAGAAGTGGGCCCAAGTGAACCTTGCAAGGTTCAACAAGGCCAAGAGCAAGGTCCTGCACCTGGGTTGGGGAAACCAATGGTATCAAAACGGGCTGGGGGATGAAGGGATAGAGAGCAGCCCTGCAGAGAAGGACTTGGGAGTACTGGTGCATGCAAAACTGGACATGAGCCAGCAATGTGCGCTTGCATCCCAGAAAGCCAACCATATCCTGGGTGGCACAAAAAGAAGCATGGCCAGCAGGTTGAGGGAGGTGGTTCTGCCTGTCTGCTCTGCTCTGGTGAGACCCCACGTGGAGCACTGCGTCCAGCTCTGGGTGCCCAGTACAAGAAAGACATAGACCTGTAGGAGCAGGTCCAGAGGAGAGCCACAGAAATGATCAGAGGGATGGAACATCTCTCCCCTGAAGAAAGGCTGAGAGAGTTGCGGTTGTGTAGCCTGGAGAAGACAAGGCTCTGGAGAGACCTTATGGCAGCTTTTCAGTATATAAAGGGGACTGATAAGAAAGATGGGGGCAGACTTCTTAGTAGGGCCTGTAGCAATAGGACAAGGGGGAACGGTTTCAAACTAAAAGAGGGTATATTCAGACTGGACATAAGGAAGAAATTTTTTACCAGAGGGCGGTGAAACACTGGAACAGGTTGCCCAGAGGGGTTGTACATTACCCATCCCTGGAAACATTCACGGTCAGGTTGGACAGGGCTCTGAGCAACCTGATCTAGTTGAAGATGTCCCTCCTCATTGTAGGGGACTTGGACTAGATGACCTTTAAATATCCCTTCAAAACTAAACCATGCTATGATTCTATGATTGTACCTCCTGTGTAGCTCATGACACATCTTCACACTGTGCATTTCAGAGACAAAGCGGGGCTGGTCCCTGCCTGGGCTTCACCAACTTGTCAGGCACAGCCTTCGCTGGAGACCAGTTACCTGCTACGTTCTGCCCTCACAGGCTCTGAGAAGCAGAAACTGCAGCAGCAGGGTATCCTCTTTCACCACGTGGCCAGTCTACTTGGTTTGGAGAACAACAGGGAGAAGCCCTTCAGCTCATGGTTGGCGTCTCTGCTGTCAGAAAGCCACATTTTTTTTTTCCACCTGCTTCCAGAGATCATAGTGACAGCAAAAGAAAGGTTTAGCCCAGGTTCTTGTTGAAGTCCTTCCCAGCCAGCGAACAACCCTGACTCCAGAGAAAGCCTGGGCTCCTGTGGGACAAGAGACCCAGTCTGTACTTCCTCAGCAAGGAAGGAGTCTTCAACCTCGACAGCAGAATCGAGTGTGGAGCCGCTTAAGTCAGGCAGATACATGTTCAGGAGAATAGGCAGGTTCTCACACAGCTGAACGCACATTTCTGCTGACCAGCCAGGAGATCTGGGTCATGTAGTCAACTGCAGGGCAGGGAGCTGTTGATACAACTGGTGATGTCTACTCCTTCAGCTGCTGCTCTTGTCCAAGTACCACCAGAGGGTAAGCACGTTCTTTGCTTCCTAGGCAGGCAGCCAAAAATTAACTCATTCTTGATGAACGTAGTTCATTGTGAGCCTGGTCTGCATCAGAAGACACTTTTGGCAGGACTGGGAAAAGCTTTTGAAGGTCAGCCAGCCCTGACAGCACACTGGGACAGAACAGTAATTTACAGATTTTCCACATAGGAGCTTCTAAAGATGTTCTCCAAGATACGGTCAGGGAAGATAGCTGGGCCAGAGGACCAGGATTAAAGCTTCCATGGCAACCTGCACTCCCACCAGAATGTAAGCAAACCCTAGCTAGGAAGACCATACTAGAAACCCCTCCAAGAATGTTTCTGCCTGTGCAGCACCTGGCCCACAAGGGCTCTCCTCTTCCTAGGAGACATTTTACCCAAGACACCAACCCTGAAATGCTATTGAGATGCCCAGACTCATTAATTGAGTTCTGCCCAGAAGCAGGAGCAGCTGGATGGAGTGTGCTCAGGGAGGCAGAGCACACATCCACAAGCGCAGCCCAGCAGCCAGCACTCTCCCATTACCTCCCAGCTTCCACATCCCCTGGGACTCTCCCCAGGCTCATCTCCATGCAAAAACAGCAGATGCTGACAGGAAGAGCCTCCTTTCTCTTCCAATGACCAAGATTTTTTTTTTTTTTTTAAACAGAAATCAAGGATTGTTGCAGGCCTCTGTCATGGCTCCCACCTCCAACCCCTGCAGGGAGGCAGGTGAACAGTTAAGGAAAAAGAAACATGAGCACATGAGCTGGGGTAGGCCATGCTGCTGCCCTTATTTGGCTGCAATTGAGCTGCTGCTGTTATGGTTTCCACAATCACACCATGAAGTTACATAACCCTTGCAAAAAAAAAAAAAAAAAAGAAAAAGGAAAAAAAAAATCACTATGGTCATCCTGTCTCATAAGTCAACACAATATAAGCAGGAGACGTTTTCCCTGAGCAAATCTGTGATGTTACCTTGCTTTCGCAGAGAAAAGCTGCATTCACACAAGGCTTGCCCAGATCAAAGGCCAGCACAAATTGTCCACACAAGAGAGTCTGCCATGACACTCATGTGCCCATCTGGGGCTCATCCTGTTGCCCAAGGAGGAGGGTCCAGGGCAGGATCCTCCCCAAGGCCACAAACGTCCGTGTGTGTCGTGCTGTCAGTCCCCTCACCCATTTCCTCACACGGAAAACACCCCCATGACACCACCCAATATTGCCAGATGTCACTAATAGGATTGAGGTCTGTTCAGCAGGGTTTATCCTCCACACTCTTATGTCAGCTGCTTGTCTGATCACCTCTGGTGCCCTGGTTCTAATTGCTTTGGTATCACAGGATGGCCTGCTCTCTTAACAAAGACTTCACAGCTGAGCTGATGTCCCTCTGACTACAGAGGCTGAAGAGCTGATGTCCCTCTGAGCTCTTCAGCCCCACCTCTCCGTGTTAGGGAAGCTGAGTTCAGACCCAGAAAATGAGGAGCTTTGACTTGGTTAAAAGGGGAAGGAGCCCTACAGCACCAGCCAGGGGGTCAGCAAGCTCGTGACCTAGCGCTGTGCAGAAGCATGGGCCACGTCTCCCCAGGCGGGTCAGGAGGCAGCGCACCAGCACAACAGTCCTAGTCTTCTGAACATTCTCGAGCTCATCTGCTGCCATTGGCAGCCAGAAGAGAGAACCTGTGTTGTGCCAGAAACACATGATCTCTGCCAAGCAAGACCAGACAGGTCCAGCACCACGCGATTACAGCAGCACTGTGTGCAGTCATCACTTTGGATTGCCATGCTTTCGCTGAACAGGTGAGCAAGTACTGGCTTGTCAGCTGTTGTCACCAACTCCCTTCGGCAAAAGCACCAATCTGACTTAATTAATTTTTCACCAAGCCATCAATGCATCTTGGGTTTTAGGCTTTTGTTTCTACAGGCACTTTGCACTTGAGTGCCTCATCACAGCTTAAGCAACAAAGTGACAGGCACCACCATGCCCACGCACCAGCCCACCCTCAGAACCAGCTTCTGACCTCGGGAAAACGACCCACGCTGTCTGAACTGGACAGACTGCAGCACCCTGAGGGACTGTCATTTCTGATGCCTCCTGCAGCTACATAAGAAGTCACAGTCCTTGACTGGACTTCTCCCACAATGCACTACATTGTTCAGTCTTAAAGGAGGAAAGTAGCACATCATGTGGTAAGGAAGCCACGAAGTGTTTCAGGAGGTGAAATCCGTGTCAGAAACATCATGTGCCCATGCCGCTGTTCCTGCAAAGTGCTGCCAAGTCATAGAATTACTTCCTTCTCATCCCAAATGGAAAAACCTTTGATGCTCATCACTTCTTTGTAATATCAGGAGAAGAATTACCACCACTAACAGCCACCCCAGGGCAAAAAAAAAAAAAAAAAAGAAAAAGCACTGTTGCTTTTTCATGTTATTGGAAACCCAGATTTTCACCTACAAACAGCTGCTGCCAGAAACAGGAAAAAAAAAAAACCAAACCCAAAACTTTCCACCTGCCATAAGTCAAAACCAGTCAGCAGGAGAATTTTGAGCACTTGGCAACCCAGGGAAGACAGGAGAGATTCTGCTTCAGGCCGTGGTGCTGCTGAAGCCCGCCTGATGCAATTGCTGCACACAGATGAGGTTTCCCAGGCACAGCAGGGACACCTCCAGAGACACAGCCTGTGCTGCCTGTACTTGCACATTCCGACTACGCGAGTCCTCCAACCTTCCTCTTTCCCACAGCACTGGCCAGGTTTTACACAGACACACTCTGGCTCTGAAAGACCACAGTATCTTCACAGCTGCATGCCACTTGGGACAAAGCTTCTCTGAGCCCCAGCCACTGCCTTCAGGTGCTCTTCCCAGGGGAACCTGATGTGCAGCAGATGCACCCCTGGAGCAGCATGGCCTGGGGTCGAGGTGCCCATGGAGGAGAGGAATGGCATGAGACCCCATGCAACCTGCAGACAGGCAGTTTACTGGCGGGGGCACAGACTCGGCACTGCCTGGACCTGGTGCCAACACTGCTGGCAAGGTGGCTCCACGTCCAGCCCTGGGGCAGGGCCTTGTTGCAGAAGAACAACAGAGGAAGAGACCAGCGGCTGCTGGCCAGCTGAAGGATGAACCTGAGGTTCCAAATGAGCTGCACCCTCCGTATCAATCACCCAACACAGCCATCTTCCAAGAGGCCCAAAGGAATCCATCATGTGGCTTCTTTAAGCACAAGCCAAGTAACACCCGGCCAGACCCAGAGAGCCCAGAGTATATCTTGTAGTTTGCCTGAGAACAGACATAAACATCAGAGGAGCAGGGTGACCAGCACTGCCAGATCACGCCTATTGCTGCCCAATATTCATGAAGACGGTCCCTTTGACTCTTATAGCTTGACCAGACATACTGCTGGTGGCCAGAAGTCTTCAGTGACCAAGAGCACAAGTTAACCATTCACTGCTGTTCTCCCCAGCCAATCTGCAGGGCAGTGCCAGCTGTTAGCTTTCTTTCTGAAGTCATTTGCAAGTCTGGCCTGTACCATTACACCCTCGTTGTGCTCTGGCTTCCTGCAGACATAAGGGGCTTCACATCTGAATTAGTTTTAAAATATGGGGTTCTGGACATAGCATGCAAAGACATCAAGCAAGAAATAAAAATTGTTTTAGCAAAGGCCCAACTTCCTTGCCTGGCTCCTGTATTTTGAGCACAAGGGGAGAAGTAAGAATAGCGTTGTGTATGGTTGGTCCATTATGCACAAATGGAAGAAAATGATAAACAGAATGTTCAAGGCAGAAAGGAGAAAAATCAATACTTTCTCTCCTGAATAGCTTTCACTTCTAAAAATAGACCGTATGCAAGTGTGTGAAGACTTTCATCCCTGCAGCTCTCTGGTCAAGAACTGCCAGCACAGAAGGAATGTTCCCCTCTGATTTCCTGACTTAGCATTCCAAGAGTAACTTCTTTTCACAGGGATGAAAAGAACTGCCTCTGAGTGTGTAGTCTGATCCTCTTCCCCAGCCCCTGTACGCACAAATCCATGAAATCAAGCAGCTCACCCCATTAGTAACACTTTCATGCCACTTGCAATTTGTACAACAGGGGAAAAAGAAGATTCTGTGCAGAACTGCACATATTGGCACTGATCTCCATGTCCTGGTGCAGACCTTGAACCAATAAACATGCCTGTAAAGTTCAGCACTCTGGAGTATTTCCAGTGTCTTCCTGGGATTGTCTGCATAGAAAAAAACTCACCTCAGCACATACAAGTTCAGGGCAAGCAATGCAACAGGTTCCTCCATACCTGCTGGTAAAGATGATCTGAATGTGTGCACCTTGGATTTCACCACGCATGAAGACTACAGGCAGGGAAACAACTTCTGCACAGCCTTGTGGCAAATGCCACGAAAGGAAGAATAATGAAAGCCAAAATACATGCACTGGAAAAAATACTGATTCAGGAATCTCATGCTGCATATTGAGCCATTTCACAAAAGCCTAAGAGCTTCTCTTCAGCTTTAAAAATGCCAGGCTCTTTGCAACCGTTAGAGCCCAGATAACTAAACAGCATTAAACACATTACGCTATTTGCTAGCAGCTTGCTTAGCAAGCATTTAGAGGGTAATTTACAAAAACTAGAGGAGTGAAACCCAGGATAAATTAGATTGCACTACACTTGGAAACACATGCCGTGTACCTGCTACCAGTGGATAAATTAGAGAAGCAAAAGAGTGTCCACCACAGCAAGCTCCACACTTGGCTGCAAGCCCAGCTGCACCCAAACAGTGCCATTTCTGCTGCTGAGCCACTCTTTCCCATACCAGTTGCAGGTGGTACAGGACATGACCGAGAAGCTTTGGTGTAAAAGAACTTCACCTGCCATTTCCTGGGAGGCTTCACTGGCTTCTTCCAAGCTCCCTGTCCACCCAGAGCCCTGCTACCCCTCTACTCTTGTCTGAGAAAGACCTGTCTCCACATCAACATCTCTATTACCTCTTTAGTATCATGGGGTTGGACAGAGGGCCAGCCTCTTCTTTGAGCTGTGTTGTGTCCTTGCAATCATTCCAGTCCACCCTTGCTTTTGGCCTTCCTACCCAATTTGGTCCCAGAGCTTACTCATCAGTCTTGCCAGAGCTGCACGGGCAAATGGATGGCCTCTCTAGCTGATGTCAGCTGGACTTTAAGCAGGAAGAATGAAATCCTGCCTTGCAGACTTCCAGATTTTTTTTTTTCTTTTCCAGCTCGGATTTTCATCAGGTTGTATGATAGCCCTCTGAACATTTCTCTCTCTGCCTTACCCATATGGGAGCGGGAACAGCTCCACAGAAAGAGGTAACACAGACCAAACTGTTCACTGAGGGCTTCCTATCTAACATGACTATCATTTCCATCTCCATTCTGCAGATTCTTCTGGGCCAGCAGGACTGCTCCTCCAGGACGAGACACCCATAACTAACTGGGCATCCTAACATTTCTTGTCTTATAGCCCCCTTAGACCATTCAGCCTTATCTCTCACACCTCACTGGTGGGTTAAGTCTCAGCCAGGTCTGCTAGGAAGGAGAAACTTTAGATAGCTTCCCACTACTGTAGTAAACCCACCTTCAACAAGGGAGCCACTGGCAAGCTCTTGCAGAGATTAGCAAAAATGCATGATGCTCAAGAGGTGGAGATCAGCACGCACATCCAGAACAGGCTATCCAGGCAGAAGCTGGCAGGTGTGTTTTCAGTGGTTAGATAGCCATCACAAGCACATACAAACGGAGCGAATCCAATCACTTTGGCCAGCAACACAAATCTGTAACACCTACAAGACAAACACGCACTGCCACCCTGACCTTATCTGCTGTCCTTCACAGAGTTCTGATCTCTGTGCTCCAGCTGCCCCAGAGATCCTGCCTTTGCTCAGCAAGACCACTGCTCTTGGCGATGAAAAAGCTCTCCACCGAGTGCTGCACCTGACACTTGCATGTTAAAGCTACTCTGACTTCTGCTCCCTTGCGCTCAGGTGAAATTTCTCTCGTACTATTTTCCCATTGTGGTTGAAAAGCCAAAATCATTGACTGTGAATTCCACAACAGAGAGGTGTTAGGGGCTTTTTGTTTGCTTGTTTTGTTGTTGGGGGGCGGGAGGCGGGGGCTGGAAGGAGCACATAAACCTTCCTCCCATGAAAAAGAAAAAAGTCTCAAGCATTTGGGGCAAGATCGGGCCAGAAAGCACTGAACAAGTCACCTAAATGAGAAGAGAAGCACATAAAATTCAAGGTCATGAACATTTCATTCACACAGATGTAGCAGAAGCAGCTGCCACCCAGCAAGGCAGGTATTTCTGGATAAAAGATAACAGCAGAATACTAGACCAAACCTCAGAGCTGCTGGCTTCCTGCTAGACCCCTGGGTTAGTGTGGCACAATCTCTCCCACTGTATCAGCCGGGCCACCGCCAGCTAAGCTAGTGCGGCAACGCTCATTTCTTTGATGACAGCCGGTTCGAGGGCAGACACCCCTGGAGCTCGCTATAAACTCCAGCAGCAAAGCAATTTTCCACGTGGCTTCTGAGAAACAGCCGATACGGAGCGAAACCAGCCGTACTACTTACTGCAACACCTCTT